>CAKNYM010047027.1:10874-40654 GCA_932195095.1 Andricus curvator | reverse complement strand
TATATATATATATATATATATATATATATATATATATATATATATACTATATACCTGTTTCTGTAACTATGATTTTCGGACAGCAGTCTCCATTGCACACTCGAGGCCTGACATCGGTCTCCAAGACTTCGAGAAACGAACTATATTCGTGATCGTCTCACGGTTGTGAGATGTGGCCATAAGTGTCACTTACCGCGGTTCTACTGGGAGCCGGTGTCATTTTTCTAGATGGCAGTTGCTCTCAGTGGGACTCTGCGGTGGTTGTTTAACGTTTTTTTTAAATAAAAAATATATATATAAGTTTGTCATAAAGACAAGCACAGGATTTCGCCGGAAGCGGGTGCTAATCTGAAAAACTGCACCCGCTCCCAGCGAAATCGCGGTAAAATTTCAGCTGTAACCACGTCTCACGACCGTGAGATACGTGGTTACAGTCAGCGATGAATTCAAAATGATGATCGTGCAAAAGTCTCGTGCACCCTGAGGACACGGAGCGACCCAAGGACGACCTTCTGCATTTTCCCCGCAAGTGTGTCAATCTTTTGTTGACACGCGGGGATGCTTTTCAGGCTATTAACCAGTGAAACCTTGGCATCTCCAAGATCGCCGTTGATCAAGACGATTAGCTTAACAGAATATTCCGTGTATAACCGTCGCAAGTCCCTTATAAGGTCTTTATACCTCTCTTTCTTTTGTTTCTCCTTGGTTATGACGTTTTCGTCAGCTGGTGCCGAAAATTCGATAACGAACATGGTTAGCTGCTCGAAGTCAAGGAGAACTATGTCAGGCCTCGAGTGCGCAACAGAAACAATTGTCGAGAATATAAAGTTGCAGTATATGCGGCACTTCTCATTTACGACAATTGACTCTATTTCCCTTGGAGCGTTTAGCGGAGCGGTATTTGGGCTAATGCCCTTAGAGTGATAGAGATGGTAATAAAGCAACTAGACGAAGCAAAGACAACTAGAGAGTATGTGTCCTAGATGTTCAGGGTGTGCATGACACTCTCTGCGGGTATCACCGGGAATTTCTTGGCTTAAAATGTGGCGACGGTATGCTAGAGTGGAAATGACATCGCCTTGACATGCCAAAATGAAACCATCCGTCTCCATGGAACCACTCCAAATAAATAGTGTACTACCGGCACGGCAATCATGTTCGTTGCACATACTTTGTTCCTCGCCGACATTTGGGAAGACCAAATCTGCCGAATGAGACGTTTGTATCTGATTCGGGGAGTATCCTTTACGGATGTCACGTCTCGAATGCGGCGCTGTGGCACGCCCAGGTATGTATAGGTCTCTTCAGCGCTATGGTGTCCGTAGCGCTTTTGTCGAAGACCTCAGGGTCTTCAGGGATACCATTAAGTTTTCCTTGCTTGGAATAAACCTTGACGCATTTTCCTGACCCAAATTGCATTCCAATTTTCTGAGTGTATTCGTCGACAATCCCTCGAGCTAGGTGTAGTTGCTCTTTATTTTCAGCATAGATCTTGAGATCATCCATGTAAAATACATGAGTGACCTCATGCTTCCGATTTCCGGGTTGCCGCAGAAGTACCCTTCGGAATGGCGAAGTGCGAGAGATAGCGGCAATGATGTGAGGCAAAAGAGGAGTGGGCTTATGATATCGCCCTGATAGACACCTCTCTGAAAATTGACTGTGTCAGTTGTCACACGATGTTTTTCAGATGAGATAGTAAATCTGGTTTCTCCCAAGCGGCATCAATCTCTCTATGCATCTCACGATGTGCGGATGAACCTTTAAGATTTCGAACAGACAGATGATAAGTCTATGAGAGATTGAATCGAAAGCTTTCCGGTAATCAATCCAGGTCATCGATAGGAAGCACTGGAAGGATACTGCGTCTTTGCAGACACATCTATCGATGAGCAGGTTCTCCCGACATACTACTAGGCCTTTCTTTGAGCCGCGTTGTTCGTGCATTTCTCGCCACACAGGTCCGATTTTTCGAATAATCCTATTATTCAGGATAGTTGTGAAGATCTTATACACTGTGTTCAAACAAGTGATTGGCCTGTAATTATTTGGGTCAGCCAAGTTTCCCATCTTTGGAAGGAGTACTGTGCGCCCTTCCACCAACCACTCCGGAATAGGCTCTTTCGACTTTAGATATAAGTTGAAAATGTGGGCCAGATGCTGGTGGGTTGAAGAAAACTTCTTCCACCAGAAGGTCTTAATACCATCTAGTCATGGAGCAGAATAGTTCTTCATGCCTCTTAATACATTTTTCACCTCCTCGGTAGTGATACATGGGCATTCTTCCTCAGGTTTCGTGAGGGCATTGCACAGTTCCTTGAAGCTATTTATGTTCTTTGAGCCTTCTTCAAGTGATTGCTGGATTTCGTAGACTTCTCTTCAAAATGCTTCGACCTCTTCTGGTATGGCGGATGGTCGACAATAACTGGAGGATCTTGGAAGAGTCGAGATGGATCAGAGAAAAACTGTTGGTTTTCTCTGACCGACCTCTCTCTCCGCTCTAGACTTCTCCTAGCGTTAGATAGTACTCGTATTCTCTCAACAATATGATGCCTGATGATCAGCAGCTCAGACTTGTTAAGGGTGTGATAACGAATCCGCAGTTCGCGCGCGAACTGTCGAACCTTGGCGGTGAAATCCCTGCCAAATGTTATGTAGTCAATCACACACTGAATGCGGGATGCGTACTTTCTTGCCCAGTCTATCTTTGTAGTGAGTTGATGCATTCGTCTGTTGGTCTTATGATCAGCCGTTGGTTTTGTTTTACGGTTCGCATCCGCCAAAGCTCTCCGATACAGTGCTCCCAACGCGGGCATCTTGCACTATTGCGCATGCGATGCATAAGGTGCTTCATTGGCTGCCGTTCGCGCGCTTATTTGAAATGTTAAAAATACCATTTCTTAAATTTATTATTATTAATTAAAAATAGTTATATTTTAACATTTTCAAGTGGTACGTGGATGGTTTTTAATATATTCTGAGCAATAGGTTAAAAAATAAAATGAATATTCCGAAAATAAATTTTTTTTGTTATTTATGTAATCTTTTTTTTTATTTTTTAAAACCTAATGCTCAGAATATATTAAAAACCATTCACGTACCACTTAAACATGTTAAAAAAATTATTTTTGATTATTTATGATAAATAAAAAAAATTGTATTTTTTAACATTTCAAATAAGCGCGCGAACGGCAGCCAATGAAACGCCTTATGCATCGCATGCGCAGTAGTGCAAGGTGCCCGCGTTGCGAGCACTGCTCCGACAGCTCTCGCTGTCGGATTCTGCGAAAAAATCTCCACGAAGCTCGTCATCCAGTTCAGGCAGACCTTTGGGCTTTAAAGAAACCTGGGATTTGATGTTTCTCCGTGTCCTGAAGCATCGCTCTTCCTCTATTGGATGCCTGCCCGCAGTTGTTCTCCGTGTCGCCTCTCTTTCTCTGCTTCCGGCTTGTTCTGGTTACGGTAGAGTAGGCGCTCCACTCACATAGCCCCTTTTTCGGAGTTGTTCGGCATGGTTTCGCAGACGCTGTCGCAAAAAGTACGAAAGTTCTGGGTGTTCCTCGTACCACAAAGCCTGCAGTCGTGCCATGTAACCTTCTTGTTCAGGGGCCATACTGGTGTTGTAGCACTCTAGCAAGTCGTCATTGAGTCGTTCCGTCTCCCCAAAAGTATTGAGATTCCGCCGGTCCATCGCATTGACTCCGTCGTTGCTGGCTAACCCAACTCTAGAGTAGTCGGAGTTGTTATCCGACCCATTGTCGGGAGCCCTGCGCGTTCGATTGTTTTGAACCGCACTTACTACAACTGTGTTTGGTGTTATCACTGTTGTTCTCAGCAGTAGCTATGGAAAGGGTTCGTCCATATTTGTAGAGCCCCGCATGCAAGTATAAGACTGCATACTCTGAGAGGTCGCCCGGTAGTCCAGAGTCACCGTTCGAGACACCTCACCCAGCAGCCATTCAGCTTTCGGCACGGTTGATACGCCTCCGCATGGAGGTTAATTTCTTCGAGACCACCCCTGGACAATTGCCTGTGACTGCACATTAATTATTGTAACCATATTCAGCAGAAACCCTTGGTACAGGGACCCTCTATCCGCAACGCGAGGATGCGCTTAGTGGCTTTGGCCTATGCTCCTCTGTTTGACTCCAGAGAAATCAAAACTAAAACTGAATATACATATATATGATTCAAAAAAAAGGGTTAAACAACCACCGTAGGGTTCCACTGAGAGCAACTGCCATCTAAAAATGACACCGGCTCCGAGGAGAACCGCGGTAAATCACACTTATGGCCACGTCTCATAACCGTGAGATGGGTGGTCACAGGGCACGATGAAATCTCAACGACAGGCCGGCGAAACCCTCGTGTGTCTTGAGGACACGAAGCGATTCAAGGATAACAGGTTTCTGGATCCATCTCGCAAGTGCCTTGGCATATTTTTGGCACGCGGGTATGGCTCTAAGATTACGAACCAGTGATAGTTTTGCATCTCCCACAGCACTTATCACAAGGACAATTACTTGTACCGAATATTTTGGGTACAGTCCTTGCAGCTCTCTTTTAAGGTCTTGATACCTCTCCTCCTTCTCTTTCTCCTTGGCAGTGATGTTGTGTGCGGACGGAGCGGAGAATTCGATCACGAATATAGTTCGTTTCTCGAAGTATTGGAGAACGATCTCAGGCCTCGATTTTCGCAAATAAATACAATCACATCGAAAAAAAGTGAAAAATGTTCAGCTTCAGATACCTAAACAGAATTCGAAAGAAGAGTTGATGAGTACAAACATCAGATTTGAATGTTTATAGATTGGAGGTCATTAAACTTTTTGGAGCCGACTGCAAGAATTCTAGGCACGAGTTTCTTCACGAAACTATTGTTAAATTGACAGTTATAAAAATCAATCTAAGTGTCAATTCTTCTAGCATCTATTTTTGCACAGATGGTCTGCCCTGTTTCGAATTTAAGGAAGGTCTTAGTAAAAAAGTTACAAAACCTGATGGCAGAAATTTGGCCGTAAGTACCTTGACGAGGCACTTGCGTATGCATGACGATAAATTTCGCTTTAAGATGAATAATTTGGATAAATTTGTCGATAAACTTGATGATAAAAATACCACCAGTCAATCTCCTCCTTCTAAGCGACATGGGGCATAATGCAAAGGCGAAAAGGGCTCTGAAAACGGTCATCAAGAATTGACTTCTTCCCGACAGTCTCCCAGAAACCTAGGCTCTTTTTGTAACGAGCGTCCATCGGGAACCTCGGATTTTGTCAATCCCGGAAAATAATAGTGGCACGTTTTCACCGTGAAGTATCAGAAAACGCAAGAAAGTTCCGAGCGGAACACACTATTCGAAAACTGTACTAAAGGTTCAGTATCTCCATTTCTGAAAGCTTTACACGATACTGCAATAAATAACTTCTTGTGTAAGCAATGTTCACGGGTATGATGAAACAATGACTCTATTCTCCACTTATATGTTTCTTAATGGAGGACGATTACTTCACGAGACTCTCTATTCATTGCGGAAGTTCATTTGGCTTCGAAGAATTACGCTATTTCTTAGTCGCGCAAAAGTTACCCATGAACGTTTTTATAAGTGAAGATGCCACGCGAATCGTTACTAAGTTAGAGCACGATGTCAGATATAACCAAATCGTTTAAAATGAACTGCGTTTTGATTCTAATGGATTGCCAGTTACTGAGTCGTATCCAGCCCCATCGATTGATCAAATTCAGTAATATTTTGAAAAAGGAATTCATGCAAGGAATGCATATGTCATTATGGTACAGCCCTGCAAGGAAGAAACTCCTACTTCCTTTCTTTCCTTGCTCGGTGCTGACTATGCATATAAAGCAGATCACGGATCCAAAAGATGGGAATGGATACAGAACGCAGCAGGAAAAGAACCGATCTCAGCGCTTGGTTAATTCTCAGTTGACGAACCTAAGCTACTGAAAATAATGCGTTGACGCATTTTTCAGAGAACCTCAACTTACTTCGAGAATGCATGAATTTTTTTGCAAGAAGCATTACTGACGACACTCTCACTTGCATACAGGACACCCATGTCATCGGGACGAAGACCGGAAATCGTTTTATTGAACTCGAACTTCTTCCTATGGGAAATTATGTAGCCAGCTGTTCACACTTGAAGATTCGTATTTTGGAGAGACCTAAAGAAGAACATGGTTTGACGGCGTACGATATTAACAGCGAGAATAAGATTAATTTTCCATCTACACTTATAGTAGGGGAGCCCAGCGTGCCAAATGTGTTTTTTCTCCCACCCTTTGAAGACTTAAGGAATCGTGAAGATGATATATTAAAAAGAAAAAAAGTTTATATGATGTGTACCCTTTTAGTGGTGGGGGGAGCGTGTATAAATTTTCAAAAATGTAAAAAAAAGTAGTTAGAAAAAAATTCTCGAGCGCGTCAGCGTTTGATAGCGTATACGACCTACGAACTTCTGACCACACAGAGATATTAATCTGCCGGATTGCGAGTGGAAGGTGGCCGTACAAAGAGGTGGAAATTGAAAAACAAAATTTTTCACTCGAGCTTGTCAGAAATTCAAGAGAGATGTTAAGTGAACCCTAAAAAATGTCCTATTATAAAGTCTGACGATTTGAACGTGACTGAAATTCACAGCCGATTTTTCAAAATGCAAAAAAAATCGTGACATTGAAATACTCGAGCGCATCAGATTTTTATACAGACTGTTTAGCTTGATGCACTGTTCACGCTGACTCATATTCTGACAATTTTGTGAAGGGATTTTTTAAATCTGACAATTGAAAACAAATTTTTTTTTTTTTAATTTTAATTTTTAATTTTTTTTATGTATTGAAAATAATGAAAATGAGCGTTGTTGTGATGTTGTGATCAGCTGTGATGGCATCATGGCGGCAGAAAGCAGTGTGTAGCAGTGCGAGAGAGTGAGACATAGAGAAAGAGTAAGAAAGAAAGAGTGGCGCGGAGTGGGAAATACATAGTTCTCTGTAGTTGTAAACACTACACTCTATTGATAATTTTAGATAGTTCGGCTTAAGAAAATCGGCAGATTATGTTATTCCTACAATTTTTAAATATTTTTCTTTCAAATGAAAAAAAAAACCGCGCTCGAACATTTGGAGGTTATGATTTTTTTTTGCAACTTTGCGATTCGTTTATTTCTTTATGTCACGTTTAAATCGTCAGATTATTATAGAGATTTTATTTCTCGCATGTAATTAACTTATTTTGTTTAAATCTGATGCGCTCGAGTTTTTTTAAGGATCGATTTTTTTTTACTAATCTGATCGACTGCCCTAGACGCACACCCCTATATTAAGGGTTCATATATGGTGGAAGTACATAACAAGGTACAAGGTTTCTTTTCTTATATTAATCTGTCAGGCTCAAGTTACTTCCAAAATCCCCGCTTGGGCTCCCCTACTATTAAAACAATTGATGTCAGAGTGCCAGATCTCCTGGAAAAGTATATACATGACAGCAAGGTGACTATTACATATCTATGTAGTCTGCAACTGATATTTGAAGTATTTTTATGTAAGATTTTAACACCTATTGAACGAGTTTATAATATTTGGAGAGTAACATTCTTCATGCGAATATAAAGAAAATGGTTATTAAATGAGCAATATAAACTGTCAGAAAATTTTGTCAGTAGCAAGACCTACCTGTGCATTGAAATAAATGCCCACGCGCTTGGTAAAATCATACGATATCTGAGCTCTGCAAATTCATGTAAAGTCTTTCTAACATGGCTATATTCAAGTCAAGCTTATAAGGCTTTTTGCAGAATAGCGCAATCTCTTACCACTATGTATTCTACTGTTGTAAACTTCTGTATGAAAGACTTTATGTATCGAGAAATCAGAATTGCATTGCAAATGGAAATTTTATCTCGACTTAGTAGTGATAATGATTATGTTTTTCCAAGTGAGGGAAGAAAAAGTTTGTTAGGTTCTTTAGCCAATAATAAAGCAAAGAAAGATTCTCTTCCTTCTGATCCTAAAATTCTAAATGTCATCAACAAGGAGTGAGAAGAGGCGTGTAAGAATGCTGAAGAGTTAGGAATATCTACTAATGGTATTAGCGCTACTCCTCCAAAGCTTAGTTGTGCTGAAACTTCCAATAAAGAAGACGAAAATGAAACAAGTGCTAACGCGAGGGAATTAAACGTGACTATTAAGGAGGCTGAGTATCCAGATATTGCTGTCTATCTCCAGGAGACAGGCGGAGACCTCACTCCTGGTGATGATGTGCTTCAGCTTCCGTCTACCAGTCCATACCGTAAAGCTGATTAATTCAGGAGGAGAAGGCGTAGCTATTGAGAAAGCAACTCAGATGCTCAGTGCAGGGACTGCGTCTCTCAGTAGTGATAGATTAGAACGAGCTGAAGCGCCTCTACCGAAATCGCTGGCGGACGTTGGACGTCTTGCATTTAGTATTTTACTTACTGTCGAAGAAGAGTTAACTTTACGTACTTGGTGCGTCTTTTTTGATGAAAATTACGATTTTCTAATTCGAAGGCTTTAAGGATTTTCTGACCTAACCCATAACAGAAAAAGCTCGAGCATATACTAATCATAAGGCTTCTGTAGATGTATCAAAAGATGCTCGTAAAGGGGTGCGGGTGTGTATTCCAAAAATGCATTGGAAATTTTTTTAAATGAATTTTGATGCATATCGCCTGGAAATTTGTTCGGAACATGAAAAAAATAAATCTATTTTTCTTTAATGAAATGATATTTAGAGGTGACGCAAGCCCCATGAACACGTATTTCCCGTCAGGAAAAAAGACGTTTTTGTAAATTTCATTCAGAATCGTCAATATTAGGTGAATCGAGTTGAAACTCAAAATTTCTCTTCACAGTAAGCCATAATATACGAGTAAAATATTACTTTTCAAAGATTACCCTCATAAGTCTGTTTTATAGGGTGCCAATAAAACCCCATATGATTTTGTCGCGGGTTTTTTGCAAGTTATTTCTTATACATGAAATACTACTTTATACTGATAATTAGATGTTTACATAAATTGTTTAAACACTAAATTATTGTTTTCAGCAATTTTCTCTTAGAATAGGGATAGAAGGTCACGGTTTTTTTTTAATTTTCCACTTTTTGTCCAATTTTCAATTAGAGTGAGATATTAGTTAATAAATGTCAACAAAAATAATTGTCTAAATAATTTATCATTATTTATAATAATAATCGCTTTGAATAATGCTAGAAATTGCGGTTTTTTCTTAAATTTACAGCTTTTTGTCCACTTTTCACTTGGAGTGAGTTAATATATTCAATTCAATTTGGCAAAAATAATTGTTTAAACAAACTATTATTGTTTATGGCTATCTTCTCGTATATTAATGCTGGCTAATTGCTGTTTTTTCTTAACTTTTCTGAACTTTTCAACTTTTTGTCCACTTTTTATTTAGAGTGAAGTAATAATTAATTCAAGTTAGCAAAAATAATTCTTTAAACAATTTAATTTTATTCTTAATAATATTCTCTTGTTCAGTGGTAGAAAGTTGCCGTTTTTTCTGAAAATGTTAACTAATTGTCCATTTTTCACTTGGAATGACTTGATAATTAATTAAGTTTAGCAAAAATAATTATTTTATCAAATTATTATTGTTTATAATAATCTCCATCTATATAAATGCCAGATATTTGCGGTTTTTTTCTCAAATTTTTAACTTTTTGCCCACTTTTTACTTAGTGCGGTAATAATTAATGCAAGTTAAGAAAAATAGTTTTTTAAACAAATTAATTATTGTTTATAAATATCTTCTCTCAGATAAGTGCTAGAAAGTTGCCGTTTTTCCTGAAATGTTTAACTTTGCTTTGGCTTTTTTGTTATGAACAAATAATAAATAAACATGAGAGATAATCATATTTTAAACAATCTCTCTCTTTTCTGTGAAATATTTTTCTGAAATAAAACAGATAATTGAAGTAATCTTCAAATTTTCTATATGGATCATATTAAATTCAAATTTTCCTTGAAGTAGCTACTGAGAGCCTTTTTGTTCAAATGAATAATAATATTAATATTTATTATCTGTTCCTAACTGAAGAGTCAAAGAAAATCTAAATGTTATAAATAATAATGAATTGTTTAAACAAACGATGTTTGTTAACTTGCATTATTCATTATTTTTAATACGTAAAAGGTTCGTGAAAAGTTAAAAATTTCAAAAGAAACCGCAACTATCTGGCATTAAGAAAGAAGATAGTTATAAACAATAACAATTTTTTTGAATGATTATATTTTCTAATTTAAATTAATTATTAACTCACTCTAAGTGAAAAGTAGACAAATATTTGAAAATTTCAGAAAAAACCGCAACTTTCTAGCATTATTCAAATTGAATATTATTATCAATGATAATAAATTTTTTCAACAATTATTTTTGTTAACTTGAATTAATTATTATCAGACTCTAATTGAAAAGTAGACAAAAAATGTAAAATTTGAGAAAAACCGCGGTTATCTAATAATAATATAGAAGAAGATAGCTGTAAACAATAATTATGTGTTTTAACCTACAACCGCTCGCGTGGGCGGCAGAGTGCCGCCTTTTGTTTTAAAACGGTCCCACGTGTTCCCCTCGTTCGGAATGACATTCGAAGGTCCAGGTATTCTCTAGTTATACCCTTCTCCGCATTTAAAAAAAAAAAATTTCAACAATTTTTTTTTTTTAATTTATAAAATATAAAAAAAAATTTTAATATAAAATCTCTCTTTCAATTCACCTTTGAAACCGCCATGATTTAACTACAGGCCCTAAACAATTATAATGGGTGAAACCCCCATAAAAGTCTAGAAAAACTTTGGGGCGGCAATTTGCCGCCGCGCGAGCACAAGTGTGACGCCAAAGCTTGCGAGCGGATGAAGGTTAACAATTTTTTTTGCTAAATTGAATTGAATATTTAGTCGCTCCAAGTGAAAAGGGGACAATTGAGGCCCCGGATGCAATGACCGACGGGACGCTCGGCTTTGTATTCCTTGCCTCCCATACGAGATAAAGTGACGCGAAAAAATAATCTGAAACTCAAATTTAAAAAAAAAAAACTCTTTAAAAAAATACGAGCATATAGAGCTTAATGAAGAGCACAATTTTTGTGTAGAAGAATTTTTTGTGCGATTTTATTTATTTATTTATTTATTTATTTAGCATAAGTCCCTAGGGCTAAATAGCCCTCTAGGAACAGGAGATACATGTTCTATTACTAAAAATACAGTCGCTGGTCGAAGAATAATAATCATAAGTGCGAGAGTGAAAGTGCTAGCTAATTGTGTGAGATTGAAGAGGATAAATATTGAATTAGAATGCAGAGTCACAACAAAGTATTATATATCTTCTCGCAAACCTATAAACCGAAGGGTGTAATTGAGTTGTATAAATTAAAATATGAGTGTACCTGTGTTATATGTGTTTGAGGTATTAAGGCGCTGACTTCCTTACTTACTTACTTAGTAGATAGAAGAGTTACCAATGAGTGATTTCTAGAGTGGGATTGTCAATATTAATCAGATACATGGGAAAAGAGTTTTTGAAGTGGAAATGGGAAGGCGCTTCCCTAATTGATACAGGCAGTTTGTTCCAGAGTCGAGCACCCCTAACTGTGAAAGACCGTTGTAATTTACACGTTCGGTGCTTTGGAACTATCATTACCTTTTTTCTTTCTCGAAGTTTGGAATGGGCAGGTAGATTTTTGTCAAAAAATTCAAATAAATTGAAGAGATATTAAGGGGGTTTTGGTGTGAAAGAGATTGTATAATAAATTACCCATAAAATACTGTCTTCTCTTAACTACATTCAGAAGCCCTGCTTTCTGTCGATAAGTTGTTAAGTGTACATATTAAGTAAATCATAGATGAAACGAATACAGGCATTAAGTGCTCTTTCAAGTGTAGAATTGAGTTCATCTGTTATGTCATCATATACTATGCAACCAAAATCAAAGTGTGGCAGAATCAAGCTCTTAATCAGAAGTACACGAATGGAAACCGGCAAGGACTCTTTGTTTCTTCTAAGTTGGTGCAGAATTCTGAATGTTGTCCTCGAGATGTCGATTACCTGCTCTTTCCAGGATAGGGTTCTGTTCAGTATGTATCCAAGATCTCTTACAACCTCAACAAAATCTATAATCCCCCCACTGATCAGTAGCGGCGAGAGATTCATTATCACTTCAGAAGATGGGAAAGACGATGGCCCAATAACAATTACTTTCGTTTTAGCAGGATTGAGTGAAAGCCGATTAGTACTTGCCAGGGGGGTGACTCGCCATACAAATGCGCTGTGTCAGTTTTGTGAAGGACGGCAGAAAATGAAACACTGGCGCCACTAGCGCCACGCCCTATATTTGAACGAAAGCTGATTAGAATCATGGGAGATTTAGTATTTTTCGCAGTTTTTATAATATTTTGGATGTTTGTGGATAATTTAAATACTTTTAGCTTGAATTAGGCAAGGATTAACTGTTTCTAGAATTTCAAAAATACCTAGGATTAAAAAATAGACCTTACATACACTGGAAATGTCGGTTTTTAATTTTCAAGTAGAGTGGAATGGTAAAATATAAATATTACGTATTTACCGTTTAAAACAAATAAACTAAATGTTCTGAAATGATAATATATAAAATTTTTTGTCTATTTTTTAATTACTCGAATGATCCTAATCTATTATTACATTATAATAAAAATATACAAGCAAATTTAAAAATCATAATTTTCAATATTCAGTATATTGTATTGATCGTGAAATGGCTAAAAGATTATCAGTAATAAAGTTATTAACTTTAACGTACATTTAGTCATTTATTTATTTAAAAATTGAATGAAAAGATGGAGATATAAATTAAATATGGGGTAAAGACAGTAGGATGGTATATAGGAGTAATAAATGCCAGGTTAATTTATTAAAATAAATATAATTATTTAAATTATTTACGAATATACTGCGATTAAAGTATAGCAATTATTATGCAGACAGAACATAATAATTTATTATATACAATTGAACAAAGCTAGTTTTACAAAATGACGCGACTTTCTTTTTCATAAAATTATCGTTTTTTTAAAGTTAGGTTTCTTGTACTATTCTGACTGCAAGAAAATCATTATTTTACAATTGTAATTTACTTTAGTACTTGAATTTATTAATAAATTAATGTAATTGTACATAAATTTCGAAATGATAAAAATAAACAACTTCTTAAAACAATTTTTAAGAAGTGAAATCTTCCTTTGATCAATTCAATTGTTACCTTAATAGGAACGTAAGTTCTATTATTTCGGTCTTACGATCAATTTGAATAAAAAAGACTAGTAGTATTCCGAGTCAATACTTTAATTATAAAGTTTCATTCTCGCAACGTTTCGACCTCAATCTGTTGGTCATCCTCAGGCAAATTATACCCGATAAAGGCTTATATTATACCTAATAAAGTCTTTTTTATTCAAATTGATCGCAAGACCGAAATAATAGAACTTACGTTCCTATTAAAGTAATAAATGTCGAAACTCGGCGATAATTCAAAACTGTCATTAATGTTACTTTTACAATTTTCTTAAAGATAGTAAGGGTTTTAAAATATTTTTAAAATTTCAAAAACTAATAAAAATATAATGTTACACACTATTACAATAATCTACAAGTTTTACAAGAAGAAAAATATATCAAAATTTAAAAATCAATGCAGTCATGAAACCGTCAGAGCCATTCAATTATTTTAGGTTAAAGAACATCGGTGTAAACAAATCCTCATACCTATCGCCATAACCGTTCCATCCGGAGCTAAAACTTTCTTTTTCCAAATTATTTGATCCTTTAAAAAGTGATCTGCACAAACTACATTTCCAGGTTTAACAATAAAATCCTTTTTGTCATGCTTAATTGCTTGGTGCCAACGGTCAACCTCATTTTTTAGAACGGAAAAATGCACTGTTTTACTCCGTTTGAGCGGGTTGAGTCGTACCCTGATAGACAGTTCGGTGCTATACGTCGATGCCCCCCCCCCCATTGTTATAACACATGTATCCGTAAATAAATCAAATATGGCAAATAGACGATAAAGTTATGACATTTCACGAGTTTGTGTATGCAAAATCATAACAGACAACGGGCAGACCGGGCGTCGTGGAGGTGGCGCCAATGCTTCACGACTCGCCGCTCTTCACAAAACTGACACGCGCCTCTAATGCAAAAGCGAAAATCGTGTCACCCCCCTGGTACTTGCCCAATGCAGCACCCTATCGATATCCTCCTGTACGAGGGTAAGGATATTTCTTAAGAAGGCAACAGGACCCAAAATGTCATGCCTGACAATCTAAAGGACTTTAACTTAAGCAGGAGGAGTTTGTGGTTCACAGAGTCAAATGCCTTAGAAAAATCGAACAACACAACAATCGTGATCTCTTTATTGTCTAATGCCATTTTATAATCATTGATAACTTTAGGAGTTGCTGTTTGTGTACTGTGCTTTGTCCGGAAGCCGGATTGCATTAGATCAATCAAGTTTTGGGAATCCAGATATTTAGATAATTGACTGTGAACTATTTTTTCAAATGGTTTAGATAATGCGCATAGGATGGAAATAGGGCAAAAATCTTTTGGACATGTAGGGGAACTAATTTTTGGAATTGGGCGAATGATGGACCTTTTCCAAATATCTGGGAATATCCCAACTTACAAGGATGCATTGTATATATATAGGAGAATCGGAAAAATTATCGGGAGGGCGTGTTTAACCATTTTAATTTATATATCATCGGAGCCTATGGCGTTTGATTTAATTTCCATAATTTTTTCTATCAGCACATCTGGGGTAATAGCTAAGAAAAGGAAATTGTTGTCATTAAAAGTGGATAGAGGCAGACTCAGAATAGGCTGAGCTGAAGAACTAGAGGTAGGAGTAACTGTAAATGTGTTTAGTAAATCATTTAGAGGAAAGTTACTATCAGGGCATTCAAATTTAGGAGGTAGGATGTATAATCGTCTCAGAAGATGCCAAATGTTTTCATTTTTGTTTTTATTCTTAATTGCATTGCAGTTGTATCTATTAAGCGAGTCTCGAATTTTAGTTTGAACTAAATATCTGATTTTGCGAAATTCAGCTTGTATACTGCTGTTTTTAGTTCGTTTGGCCAGTCTACGCCTATTGTCACGCTCCTTCATACGATGTTTTATTTCAGGGGTAATCCCAGGTGCAGGTTTCTTATACTTGTGAGGAGTATGCAAAGGCGAAAATAGGTCAAAGGCCGATATGAGATTAGCAGACAGCTTCTCAAATTTCATATTGAGATCTTCAGCTCGTAATAAACTCTCCCAGTTATAGGTCATAAGGTGCTCCTGAAATTTAGTTTCGTCAATAGAGCCTAAGTTACGCGTCTGTGTTTGCATGTGACAAGTGAATCCAGGATATGAGATTCTGTAATTAATCTTTATAAGGTCATGATTATACAGGAGCGGTATAGGATGCTGTGAATATGAACCAGGCTTTTCCAGCTCGTCGACAATCATTGAATCGATACGTGTGCTGGTACGATCAGTATGGTGTGTAGAGTTATGGGGCACAATCGAAAGTCCAGAAGATTGTATCAAGGTTGTAAGGTAGCTGGTTTGGTTATTACTTGCTTTCAAATTTGTATTAAAATCACCGGCAACAATAATATTATTGAAATTTGGAACGTGCATTGTAATCTCCGATTCAAATTCAGTGTCATAGCAGGATGCATTGGGCGGTTTATACAGAACACCAACTATTATTCCGTTCTTACCTGTACCAACCTCTACTAGAAGAAACTCCAGTGTAGGATAGTTCGCCTTTGGGCTCACCCCCATAATGATACCTCCAAGACATTCATACACATAGAGACTGACCCCCCCCCCTTCTTTCATCCCTATCCCGGCGAAACAGCGCGTAATTATCAAGGCCACCATACTGGAAGGATGATTAGGAGTTAACCAAGTTTCAGAAACCACGATTAAGTGATAACAGCAAGCCGGAAAAGAGTGTTAAAATTTCTGATAATGAGCCAAGAGAGATTGGGCATTCACGTGACATATACTTAAGGAAGCCATCGAGAAAGTTTATAGGTACAATTCATGTTGAGACAGGTAAAGCAAGTTAAAATGTACCTATCCCGAGTAATGAGCCACTCCAAACCAAACCTCGCCAATATAAGAGAGGTTAAAATATAATTACTGTATGATCTTGCATAAGAATTGTAACAATAGTAAGCAATATGTATACAATAGACGAGCGTTTTACCAGAGGTTAAAATAGAAACCAAAATATGACATAGTAAAGCCATGCTGACGGTATCGCTAAACCATACTGAATGGAGAATGTTATATCTACGTATAGGTTGTTCTGATAAAATACGCGACAGTTGGTCAAGTTTAAATTTAGGGCTGCACAGGTCAGAGCCACTCATAAATGTATAAAATTGATACAAGTCAATAACACACATACAAACCTCATGATATAAAATGACAGCAAGTTCAAAATTAATAATAATAATCTCAGTGAATAAACTATAAGGTATATAATAATAATAAAAAGGATATAGAAGCGAGCCACCAGTCCACTTCCTGAAAGTGCAGAAGCAATTCAGTAGTTGCTAACGAAGGAGGTCCATATCACGTGGGTGGGAAAGCAGATTCCTTGGTGCCCCCTCTTCTTTCCGGCAATAAATTTTTTCATCCACAATCCATTACAATTTTATATTTTAGCTCACCTAAGTTCCAGCGCAGCACTGTAAATTTTCCTGTTGAATTCAGACAAGGATTCTCTAATATAGAGAGGGTGATGCACCTCCCCTCCAAGATCTTTGGTGGATAAGCCCCTCTTCTTTTTGCTGTTTATAATTATGTTAGCGCACATAATCTGCTGGGTGAATTTGGCCACAATAATGGGAGCGGGAAGGATCCGCAGGACGGATTCTATAAATAGAGACAATGTCATCTTTGTTGCATGATACCCCAAGAACGGTAGCTATGTTGCAGAAGGTGGAAGACAGATCTTCAGACTGTTCATACGGCAGTCTGTGTAATTCCAGAGTGGAATTTAGCGCCGCTTGCTCTAAATTATTGCATTTTTGGTCCAGTGCCGAAACTTGTTTAATGAGCATGTCATTCTCAGAATTGAGTTGTTGCGTAGTTGCTTGGAGTTCGGAGATATCCGTGACGTTTGATGCAGTAGTCTCCTTGACTTTGGAAATGCGAGATGCATTCTCCGCAATGCTGTTAACCAGACTTTTAAAAGCATTTATCTACTTACCTTCAAAAGATTCCCACATGTTGGAAATCCGTTGGAATCCTGCCTCCTGCGCCTTCGACACTGCGTTCATAATAGCATTTTCAACCCCAGGCCACAAAAAGACTAGAGCCGTCCCTGGGTTTTCTACGTCATCGTCAGGTGTTTCTGATGACAAAGAATTCTGACTCCGCTGTTTGACCTTATTAGAATTTGGGGAGCAATCAGAGCAATACCACTGCTTCTGTTTTTTTTAAAGCTTATCTCTCTTTGTGAAAAATAAAATATAAACTGAAAATTTCGACGAGCGGAATATAATGCGTTTTTTAAAAATAACTCGCCATAACATCTTTCCGTTTTAACGAAATGACTTGCAATTTGAACCTCAAGTATATCATACTCTGTCGATGCCTACGAAATTCGATTCGTGTATAGAAAATTTAATTGTTCAACAATATGTCGATGTTTGTCAAAAGCTATTAAATATCATGCTCTTTCACGTTCGGCGGAAAAAAGTATCGAGGGAATTTTCGAGTTCAAACAACTTTCTGCGGAGAAGTTCTTCATAAGGGTCGAAATACGTTTTTTGGAAAGTTTCAGATTTTTTAAGCGAAAAATGAGCGTGCCAGCGTAAGTTGAAGTGAACACGCGAAATACTCGATCGTCTTCCGTCTTGGGTGTGGGCGTTTGCGATTGCGAAAAGAACAGACACATGTCGAGGACGGGCGGGCAAACACAGATGAAAACTGGCCCATTCCTTTCATGTCATTCTCGAGATAGCCCGGATGATATTTTTGATTTTTTGTTGAGAAAATGCCCGTTTCATACACGTTGAGCGAATACAACTGTTTATTTACTTTGGAAAAATCAAAATTTTATTTTATTTATTGTGCAATCCAAAATACATATGTTACACCGAAGAAACAGAAGTGAATTTTTGTCGCTGGTAATTTTCAAGTAGATAAAATTGAATTTTTTCGCATTGAAATAAAACAAGATTTAATATAATTGACATGGTAACCACTTCCCATGTGGTGGGTAAATCTTAACACGTGAAGTTAATTTTTGTTGCAGGTAAAGATTACTCTGAAATCGCTGTAAAGATTAGATTTTCTTTTTTTCTGACATTTCGTTCGATATAATTGAGCAGTTGTAAGATCGTCTTCTCGATTTGGATGTTTATTGCAGATTTAGCTTAATTCCCGTGTGGAAAAATTTCGTGGCAGTCTTGAATCATGCTAAAGCCAGTACAGTTTTTCTCAGGCCTGGCTATTCACGCAGTACTAGCCTGGCGCTACACTGGCACTGTCTAGTTTTGCTACGTGTTCGATTCAAACCTTTCTGCTGTATATTCCCAGTCTTGACGCTATCTAGGAGTTCGTTACGAATTTTAATATATGAAGACTGTCCAGATTTTAGCTAGTTTCTAGACAGAATCACGGTTTAGACTTAAACAAAAATTTTCAGAAGTGAATTCAGAAAATAATGATTTTGAAATGAAAAATCTAGGAAATTACAATACATAATTGCATAAATGCTCAAGTTATAATGAAATGTACACTACTACATATTCAAAATAATAAACAATAATTATTAAAGGCGATTAAAATCTTAACTGTATCCTTAACAACGATTTTTTTTAAAGAATGTTTAAAAACATTCTCTTTCAATTGAATTATATAGTAAAGTTATAATAAATTTATATTGAATTTATAATAATAATAATAATATATATATATATAATGCTTTGTATTATGTTTATAATATTTCAGAAAATAAAATTTTCACATAAATAATTTATTTAATTTATTTTAATTATTAATTAATTGCGTAAATGATAATTAAGCCTAACGTATTAATTATTTATGTAATAATGTTATTAAGCGGTAAAATCTCACAGATTACAGGAACATAATATGACATTCAGTCTTTCCATTGACAAATAAAACGTTGCACAATGGGTAGTTTTCATTTGTTATACAATGCAGTTGTCAAACGTTTGCAAAATTTTGATACCCTGGATTTTTTTCTGCAATCGTCTCAGGGGACCGGAATCTTAAAAGTCACAAAATTGATCTTTTTTAAATATAAAGGACCCCGCACCAAATGTACAGAAAAAAGCCTTATGATAAAAAATTCTAAAAAAAATTTTTTCTTGTATTTTCGAACCTGCAAACTAAAAATTCGAAAGAAAAATGTCAGAAAGATGGACAGTTTTTAGACAAACACTTGTCCAAAGTTTCGATTTTTACATGTATTTTAATGGAAAAATGCTTATTTTAGCAAAATGTTTTTTTTTCTCAAAAACGCTATGATAGATTTGACTAAAACTTTTATATTTTGACGATCAGGCGTACCGAATCAAAAGATTCATACCCACGAACTAGAAATATTAACGATTCTTCGGATATACAGCATGTTTTTGGGGGTGTTTTTGTACCCTAAACATCCAAATAACATATGTAAATCATCATTTCTTAGTAACTAAAATAAATAGACATTTTTATTCATCTTCTACGGCATGAAACGACTTTTCAATAAGTGGAGTAAGCGTACATAGCAAGAATATGTTTTGACTTAATTTTAGGGGATGTTTTACCATCCCTTAAACAATGAGTCTGAAGTTCCTAACGCATTAATCAATAACGAAAAATAATTTTATTTTTAAATGCATGAAAGCTGATATTTTATGACAGAAAATAGTCGCGTACAACCCTAAAAACTTCTTAAAGCACTTTCAACCCCTCATCAGATATAAAACTCACCCAAGCTACCCCTAAATATTTTTAAAATTCAACAAAACCAACCTAATTCAAAAATCCGCCCAATTTTTGCTGATAATAATTTCAATTGATGCCAAAGGGGCACACATAAAGTCCCAACCCTTCAGCACATGTAGAACTCACCCCAGCCACCCCCGAATATTTTAAAAGTTCAATAAAGTCACCCTAATTCAAAAATACGCCAGGTTTTTCTGATAATGGTTTCAGTTGATGCCAAATGGACAAAAAAGTGTCTCAATCCCTCAGCACATATAGAACTCACCCCAGCAACCCCTAAATATTTTTAAAATTCAATACAATCACCCTAATTTCAAAGTACACCAGGATTTTTCTGAAAATGTTTTCAGTTGATGCCAAATCTAAAATGCCAAAACTAAAATGATCATTTTCCATTAAAACACATGTAAAAATTGGACCTTTGATAAGTGCGTATCTGGAAACTGTCATTTCTTCTTACTTTTTTGAATTTATTGAATTTTTAAAGTATAAAAAAATATTTAGACTTGGATAGTTTCCACATGTACTGAGGTGTTGAGACTTTTTGTGTGAACCGTTCGCATCAATTGAAAAAATTATCATCAAAATCCTGGATTATTTTGGAATTGGGCGGTTTATATTGAATTTTAAAAATATTTGGGGGTGACTGGGGTGAGTTCTATACGTGCTGAGGGTTTGAAACTTTTTTTTGCCCATTTGGCATCAACTGAAAACATTTTGAGAAAAGTCTTGGTGTAATTTGAAATTAGGGTGATTGTATTGAATTTTTAAAATATTTAGGGGTTGCTGGGATGAGTTCTATATGTGCTGAAGAATTGAGACACTTTTTTCTCCCTTTGGCATCAACTGAAAACATTATCAGAAAAACTTGGCGTATTTTTGAATTAGGGTGACTTTATTGAACTTTTAAAATATTCGGGGGTGGCTGGGGTGAGTTCTACATGTGCTGAAGGGCTGGGACTGTATGTGTGCCCCTTTGGCACCAATTGAAATTATTATCAGCAAAAATTGGGCGGATTTTTGAATTAGGTTGGTTTTGTTGAATTTTAAAAATATTTAGGGGTAGTTTGGGTGGGTTTTATATCTGATAAGGGGTTGAAAGTGCTTTAGGAAGCTTTTAGGGTTGTACGCGACTATTTTCTGTCATAAAATATCAGCTTTCATGCATTTAAAAATAAAATTATTTTTCGTTATTGATTAATGCGTTAGGAACTTCAGACTCATTGTTTAAGGGATGGTAAAACATCCCCTAAAATTAAGTCAAAACATATTCTTGCTATGTACGCTTACTCCACTTATTGAAAAGTCGTTTCATGCCGTAAAAGATCAATAAAAATCTCCATTTATTTTAGTTACTAAGAAATGATGATTTACATATGTTATTTGGATGTTTAGGGTACAAAAACACCCCCAAAAACATGCTGTATATCCAAAGAATCGTTAATATTTCTAGTTCGTGGGTATGGATCTTTTGATTCGGTACGCCTGATCGTCAAAATATAAAAGTTTTAGTCAAATCTATCATAGCGTTTTTGAGAAAAAAAAACATTTTGCTAAAATAAGCATTTTTCCATTAAAATACATGTAAAAATCGAAACTTTGGACAAGTGTTTGTCTAAAAACTGTCCATCTTTCTGACATTTTTCTTTCGAATTTTTAGTTTGCAGGTTCGAAAATACAAGAAAAAATTTTTTTTAGAATTTTTTATCATAAGGCTTTTTTCTGTACATTTGGTGCGGGGTCCTTTGTAGAGGATGATAAGGCGGAACTTTTTTCTATTTTCTGTTTTTCCATCGGATGAGTATTTTTAATAATGAGCAACTTTGATTTGCGCACAAAATATACCCTAGTGATGCCTAAAAACTGAAGAAAAAACTGAAAATCACCTATTCTTTAATAATATTCAATTGCTAATTGAGATAGATCGGTAATCCTGTTTTTTCAGTTTCGTCGACAGAAAGTGTCGAGCTTTTTGGAAATTTTCAAATCGATCAATTGAAAAGTGGCGAAAATTCACCTTTAAAGCTCCATCGATACTTTTTGTCGGCAAAACTGAAAAAACGGGTTCCCGATCTGTCTCAATTTGCAATTAAATATTATTAAACAATAGGTGATTTTCAGTCTTTTCTTCAGTTTTTAGGCATCACTAGGGTATATTTCTTGCGCAAATCAAAGTTGTAAACAATTCCAAGAATATTTGCCCAACCTACGGTAATTGAATTTGGGGAAGTTCAATTCTTCAGTTTTTCATGCTTATTATTAAAAATAATTATCTGTTGAAAAAACATCAAATAGACAAACGTTCCGTCTCGTCATTTTCTGAAAGCCTATATTTGAAGAAGTATGAATTATGTGATTTTTAAGATTTCCGTCCAACGACTCGTTTGGACAATACTTTCACCCGATCTCGAACGCTGGGCGAGTTTTTCGATCCAGACCCTCAATTACTATCGCTTTTTAATTTATTTTCGCTGAGAAAACACAAACAAAGGATATCGAACAAAATTTAAAAACATTGGTAAAAACTAAAATAAGAATGCGTTAGTTTTCATCTTTGTTTGCCTGTCTGTCCCCGACATCTGTCTGTTCTTTTTGCACTCGCGAACGCTCACGCTAGAAACGGAACGGAAGACGGTCGAACCTTATGAAGAACTTCTCCACGGAAAGTTGTTTGAACTCGAAAATTCCCCCGATACTTTTTTCCGCCGAACGTGAAAAAGCATGGTATTAAATAGCTATTGACAAAAATCGACATATTGTTCAACCGTCAACTTTTCATGCACGAATAGAATTCCGTTATTTTTATTCTCCACGAAGTTGAAATCACACAAAAAAATATTCCATACAAAAATTGTGCTCTTCATTAAGCTCTATATGCTCACATTTTTTTCGAGAGGTTATTTTTTTTGAGTTTCAGATAATTTTTCGCGTCACTTTATCTCGAATGGGATGCAAGGAATACAAGTTCAGCGTCCCGTCGGTTATTGCATCCGGACCCTCAATTGTTTAGAAAAAGTATGTAAACATCTAAATTATCAGTATAAAGTAGTATCTTATGTATGAGAAATAATTTGAATTTAAAAAACCACAAAAAATCATAATTAGCGCCAACAACTCGCAAAACGCATTTTTTCACTTATAGGGTTTTTTGGAACCCTATAAAACAGTCCTATGGGGTTGATATTTAGTAAATAATATTTTATTCGTATTTTATGGCTAATTGTGAAGAGAAATGTTGAATTCGATCTCGATTAACCTAATGTCAGAGATATTTACTTTTGAAGCAGGTATTAGTTTATGAAATGCCACCCTTCTCTATATAGTGCATATGTTATTAAAGACTAATAAGCTATCATTTATTTTATTAGTGTTTATTTTTTTAAAGATTATTAACTATTTGAGGCATGCGAAGAAACTAGATGCAAAAAAACTAGATGATGATTTCCAGAAAATCAGAGATACTATCAAAATGTGTCTTGTTACAAGGAACATCTTTTTAAGTCACAATAGTGTTATGTTCCAAATATTGAAAAAGTTTTCATGTAAAAAACTTTTTTTTTAATTTATAAGTCGTTATTGGTGGATGAAAAGATCGTCAAACGTTTGTCAATAGGCCAATAGATGCGTCTTGAAGAAGCCTACAAATATAACATGAAATTTTCATACTACCATAAAAATGCGGGAAAAGGTTACTCAAGCGTTTTTTGGGAAAAATTGAAATGCTTTTTAAAGATTACATTTTTGATTTCTTGATGTGGAACTATATCTAAATCTATTTAGAAAGTAGATTTGAGAAATTTGCGTTATATGATTCCAGCAATTTCCAGTTATCAAGCCTCAAGCCAACTCAAGGTTTCGAGTTTTTTCAACATCCCGGCCCTACTTTCAGTACTTTAAAAACTGAGTTCAATCACTTTATTGCATGCAATAATTTTAAATTGACTTCGATTTATTTCAAATAAATTTAAATTAAATTCAAATTAATTTTTCTTCACCTAAAATCAACAAAAATCTTTCATAATTCACAATGAGCTAAATGCAGTCACTCACAATTTACCGCAAAATCACTGCAGTCACTCGAATTTCACCATAAAATCACTTCAATCACTCAGAATTGACCCTGCAATCACTGCAAATCACTGCATTCACTTGCATTTAATTGCCATCGCTTGAATTCACTGCATTCGCCTGCAATTAATTGCAATCACTTGCAAACACTTTCAATCACTTGCAATACTACAGCAGAAAAAAAAGCAATTGTTCTACTAATCCCAATTGAGTAATACATATCATCTCTTTCATATGCATGCGTGACGTATGCTTCGCAACTTTTCATTTCTCTTGCCGGGATTGTACTTTTACTGGAATCAGCTGCAGTAGCCTCTCTCAAGTCGACTAAAATAATAACCTAATAACATATTATAGTAACACAATGGAGTCGCTTTCACTGCATGAGAAGAAAAAACATTTATTGTATTAAATGTGGGTAAAATTGCATGATAAAATCATGCTCCTAAATTTACTTTGCTAAGCTTTGTGGTGAAGTTTTTACAAAGCCTTCTGTCGGAAAGAAGCTTTAATATTCTTATGATTTAATTACGTAATATTGACGAAGCACTTGACTATTTGAAACTCAATACGATAGTGAAATGAAGCAGGAATTAAAATTGAAAATGAACGAACCCTACTTTTTTGTGAATGATATAAAACTTTGTCCAGGATAGAAAGGCCTTGGCAAAGTAAAATAATTGAAGGGTCATGGTTGCAAGGAGGCCAAGCACTTGAAAGCTACTCTCGTAAATTGAAATTCCTTCTTTGAGGAAGGAGACAGGAGGGTACTCGAGAAAAGAGAGACAAAAATATAACAGAGAAAGTGGATTTTAGAGATCACTAACCGATGCCTTGGAAGATTCAAAAGTCTGCAGCAGCTTTATATCATAAAGTGGTATTGCAAATATTGTTGAAGTTCCGCGTGGCATCACTACCTTTAACAATTAGCAAGATGTCACCATTCATCTGCTTTCAAATGGCGATTCATATGCCATTAATGGTGAACTGACTTGCGCCCTAGTATAGCCGGGTGCGACGAAACTTTTGAAAGTATAATCTTCTTATTCTCCAAATATGTATACTGTTTATATTTTTATGAATTTTACTGATGTTATTCTAAAAATATATATTTCTTTCAAAACATTTTTGAGGCGCTCAGATGCTTAGGAGGGCCCCAACCGCACACAAAATCCCAGGGTATCAACACGTTGCAAAAGGTTTGACAACTACATTATGTAACAATTGAAACCTACCCATTGTAAAAAATCTTGATGCGATTTTCTAGATCAATTTGATACCTGGGCATTTTGTGTGAATAAACTATTGATATAAGCCTTTCCCCCCTAAAAATTGGCTTAAATTATCTTGGCATGCTTGCTGATCGCAGTTCCTAATTGAAATTAGTATTTTGATGTAATTATTTATTTTATGTACCTTATTCCACTCTGTGTGATACTTCATAACAATTATTCTATTCTGGCATTTATTTTATTCTATTTCGATAAAATACTTAATCCAAGTAGGCCACCATAAATCAAAAGTATTTTTTTCGCTGTACAATCAATTTTTTACAGTCCTTAGGTTCGAAAACATTCCCTAGATTTTGGTAGCAAAAAATATTTTTTTTTGCAAAAGTTATTATCAATGAACATTTTAATGTTACAACATGATCAACACTTTTCTCGTGAACGGCTAAACAGATTTTGAAGATTCTTGCATTCAAATATTTTTTCAGAGACGTACATTTCAGAAATCTTTCTTCCGAACATAAAAAAATTGAATTTGTTTTAAAAGAAATCAACTGTTTATAAGCAAATTCAACGTTTTGTCTTTCAAAGTAAATCAATTTGATGCATGTTATTCTATATTTTTTGTGCAGAGAAATGCGAAAAAAATAATAAGTATTTTCTATTATTTTACGGGATATAAATATTTTAGTGCTATGCGCGAGCGCTCAGAGCATGTTGTGCTTCGAGCTATTTAAAAATATAGTCAGTCTTCTCTTGAAATACTCATTTGAATGCTGGCACTTTTTCTATGACTAGTATGTTGTGAAGAATGTAATGTATTAAGTAATATCCGTTTGTTCACAGCTGTAAAATCACGTAAGATGATTGAAACACAAGAGGGGTGCAATATAATTTTTGGATTCTCAAAAGAGAGTTAGTTACCTGTAAAAGGAATAAAAAGAAAAAAAAACACTACACAGGTAATTTGAGAACAAAAGAATACGATATTCAAAGAAAACTGACTAAAAATATGTCTACGTAGAGAATGTAGAATAACTTGCAAAAGAAATTTCTTTTAAGGGAACAAAAGTACAAGTTGTTTATAAACAATTGGTAATTTTTTTAGCAAATCCAATGTTTTTCTATTCAGAAGGAACATTTCTTGAATGTACATTTTCAAACAAAAATTTAAATGTAAGAATCGTCAAAATAAAAAATGTGTGTCACAGCGAAGAAAACGACTTTCGATTTATGGTGGCCTAGTTGGGATAATTTGACATAAATAAAAAATTCAAAATCAAATAAAAAAAACTGGTAAGCGGAAAATTCTAATTAATGCAAATTTTGACCATGCTAGACCAATACAACAATGCTATATAGGTCGGTTTTTCGGCTCCGCACACTTTTTTTGTGTACCTGTAATAATTATTATTTATTACATTTGATGACCATCTCACCTCGGTCTCATCTCTCGATCTCATAATGTAAATCTTTAAACTGTTACTGTGACATTCTGGCTTATCTAATAACAGTTTTTGAAATGGAATATATTACAATCCCAGGTGAAAAACTTATATATAATTTATATATAGTGGACAAAACACTGATATTTTTCATTTGTTTTATACAGAAAAATGTATAAAACAAGTTGGAAATATCATTATCTTGTCCACTATGTATAAACTATATATAACTTTTTCACCTGAGACGTCATACTGTGAAGCTTTTTTTTATGTGGTACACTACCGTCGGAAATTGTCGGTACTACCAGCGAAAGTACCATTAACAATCACTGCTGACATTGAAACGTGATTACTCGTTCCAAAAAAAAGCGAGAAAGTCTTTAAAAAACCGTTAGACAGCTTATTAAATTAAGATTTGAATGAGCCCTAATAGAAATATTTTTGACCTCTTGAAGAGAATATACCACGTGAGAATTAAAAAAAAATGCAAGAATTTCTCGAATTTTTTACCTCGACTTCAACTTGTAGCATGACCTTCCTGGCGGACCGGCTGAACGCTGGCGTTACGCTACAGCGTAACCATAAAGTAACCCTAAAGTAATCTTGAAGTAATCTCGAATTATAATGAATAAAAGAAACAAAATAAATATCTAAATTGTTGTAATTATAATTGTGCGTTAAAAACGTTAGAAGGTTATGCCGTATTTTTCAATATGTTTGTTTTTTAGCGTTAGAAATTTAAAAAAAATAGTGGCTGTCATTGAAATCTGCTAAAGGCGACTTTAAGCGCATCTGAGTAGATTTAAATAGATGCGCTTGAAGTCACCTCTAGCAGACCTTCAATGACAACCACTATGTTTTTTTAATTTCTAACGCTAAAAATTAATCTTATTGCAATTACGGCATTACCTTCTAAAGTAAATTTTAACGTACAATTATAATTGCAACAATTTATATATTTATTTCGTTTCTTTTATTCATTATAATTCGAGATTACTTTAAGATTACTTTAGGGTTACTTTATGGTTACGCTGTAGCGTAACGCTTGCGTTCAGCCGGTCCGCCAGGGCTAGGAATGTTGCAGCAAAAATCTCAAATTCATACCACATAGTCTTTGAAGTCTCATCTTTAATTATGCATATAGAACTGAAAAAATCTTAATGGGTTCTCGAGACACGACTTAAAATGTCCAAGGATGTCTGCGCCGAATTTCAGTTTAATTTTACTCGATCATTATAAACTGCCAAATTGCCAACGGCGATACCACTCTGGAAACACCAGTTCTCGTAAGATCACTGAAGTTAAGCATTGTTGGGCGCGGTTAGTACTTGGATGGGTGACCGTTCAGGAATACTGCGTTGCTGTTGGCCCTTCGTGGGTGTGGTGGGCCCACATTGGTAGTAAATATCCACCTAGAAACACTACCCGAACCGGGTAGTGAGGCAATGAACTTTCGAGTTCGAACTGCTAATCAATGTATGTATGTATTAGGTACCCGAAAAATCGGGCTTTCGCTCGAGAGCTCGAGATCCCGTGAACACCTTCCACCACTCACCACAGCATCTCCACGTCTCATCTATACCCGTCCGTGAGGCGCGTCTACGACCTACCTTTTTCCTCGCGAGAATGCTGTGGTAAGTGGAGAGGGAAGGTTTCGTGAATCTTCCTTCTCTCCTAAAAGTCGCGTCTATCCGGTCGACTTCGACGGCTCGCCCTGAAAAATCTCACTTTTCAAAGTAAGCCCCCTTTCTTCGGCGCACATCACATATCTTCAAAAATAGTCTGGCTTGTCAGGAATGGACAGGATGTTCAGAAATCGTCGGAACTTCTGATCATTTGTGACTATTCCTGACTTTTTTTTTTGTAGGGCCATTATTAATGTTAAGTTTTTGATAGCGCAGTAGCTGTAACAGTATCCTCTGTTTTAGTTTATTTTTTTTTTTAAGAAATTTGTCATTGCATCTGATAATTGTCTAGATGCCATGGTGCTCTGATGAGTTTCTCCATTCTCAAGTTTTTTAACCGCAGCTTGTTCATCACATTCTACAGTGAAAGTTTTTTTGCCAGTAACACATTTTGCGTTTGTTTCTTCATCAGAATCAGGAGTAATCCGCTTTTGGAATTCATCGTCGTTTAGCCTTTTGTCATTAAATTTGCACTTTCGTTCACGTTGTTTTTGTTCCTTAGGCGGTGGCTACTTCGTAGAAGTAATCGTACTTTTTAAATTTATTAATCAGTAGGTGAGATAATTTTAACTTATAAATATGCTTAAAAGAAAACAAAAATTAATCAGTATCAGCCACTAACAGTAATTAACAGTCACATTGTCACTCGAAGCATGACGGTTAGCTAGGGTTACCATCTGGGTCGGGTGAAAAACCAGGACGCTCAAAAATTTTCAAGCGATCCCTAAAAAAAAAGGTCATCAAGACAAAAATGTACCGGATAACCTTGACAAAAGTATGGAAAATGGTATAAACATTGTACTATTACTGTAATTATTGGTATTTAATAATGTAATTATCTATTTAATAATATAATTATAATTTTTTATTATTAAACTTATAAATCATTGTATTTATAAATAAATGCATGTACACCGAAGCACTGTGCAAGTGTACAAAGTACTCAATCGCTAATATTTATCTTTGCTACCGATATTGTAACATGCACTATCACGCTCGTTAATGCCGTGGATAGCGCGCGCATTTCTATAAAGTCGCGTTCAGTATTATGCTGAAACATGCAACTGCGATTGTAGAAAAATAAAAATATAAAATATTTGCTGTCAAAAATCTTGGTTTCGTAAAAAACCAGGACATTTTGCCTATTTTCAAGAAAAAACCAGGACACCAGGACAGACCTCGAAAAAAGAGGACATGTCCCGAAAAACCAGGACGGATGGTAACCCTACGGTTAGCGTAGTTCAAAACTATATATATATATATATATATATATATATATATATATATAT
>CAKNYM010047027.1:0-10774 GCA_932195095.1 Andricus curvator | reverse complement strand
TATATATATATATATATATATATATATATATATATATATATATATAAATTCGGTTTCGGTTTTGATTCCTTATCAATCGAACCGAAGGGCATATGATAAAGCCAACGAAACGTCCCTGTACCAAGGGTTTCTGCTGAATATGGTTACAATAATTAATAAGCAGTCGCGGACAATTGTCCAGGGATGGTCCCTAAGGAATAACCCCTAAGCGGAGGCGTGCCAACCGTTCTTGCATGCGGGGCTCTACGAGGATGGACGAAACCTTTTCCGTAGATGCCTGTGAGAACAGCAATGATAACACCAAACATAGTTGTAGTAAGTGCGGTTCAAAACAATCGAATGCGAAGGGCTTCCGACAATGAGTCGGACACCAATGCCGAATATCCTAGAGTTGGGAGGACCAATCAAGACAGATTCAATGCGATTGACCGGCAGAATCTAATTATTTTCAAGTGGACGGATCGACTCAGGGACGACCTGCTGGAATGCTATGATACCAGTATGGCCCCTGAACGAAAAGGTTACATGGCGCGACTGCATACTCTGTGGTGCAAGAAACACCCAGAGCTCTCGCATTTTTCGCAAAAACGTCTGCGAAACCGTGCCGAGGAACTCCGGAAAAGGGGTTATATAAGCGGAGCGCCTACTCAACCGCAGGCAGAACAAGCCAAAAACAGAGAAAGAGAGGCGACACTGAGACCAACCGCGAGCAGGCATCCATTAGAAGAAGAGCGATGCTTCAAGACCCGGAGAAACGTTAACATTCAGGTTTCTCTCAAGCTCAAAAATCTGGCTGAACTGGATGTCGAGCTTCGTGGAAATTTTTCCGAAGAACCCGATCTCTGGACTATCAATTGTAGTGTGTATAATGCAGCGAGAGCTTTGGCAGATTCAAACCGTAAAACAAAACCAACGGTTGATCATAAGACCAAGAGACGAATGCATCAACTCAGCACAATGATAGGCTGGGCAAGGCAGGACGCGTCCCGCATTCAGTGTCTGATTGACTACATAACATCTGGCAGGACTTTCACTGCCAAGATTTGACAGTTCGCGCGCGAACTGCGGGTCCGTCATCACACACTCAACAAGTCAAAGCTACTGACCATCAGGCAGCATATTTTTTGCAGAATACGAGTACTATCTAACGCTAAGAGAAGTCTAGAGCGAAGAAAGAGGTGGGTCAGAGAAAATCAACAGCTTTTGTCTGACCCATCTCGACTCTTCCAAGACCCTCCAGTTACTGTCGTTCACCCACCCACACCAGAGAAGGTCGAGGCATTTTTGAGAGGAGTCTATGCAGTCCAGCATCAACTGAAAGAAAACTCGAAGAACATAACTAGCTTCAAGGAGCTGTGCAGTGCCCTCATAACACCTGAGGAGGAATGCCCACCTATCACAACCGAGGAGGTGAAAAACGTATTGAGAGGCATGAAGAACTATTCCGCGCCGGGACCGGGTGGTATCAAGACCTTCTGATGGAAGAAGTTTCCTGCAACCCACGACCATCTTTTCCGCATTTTGATCTCATATCTGAAGTCGGAAAAGCCTATTCCGGAGTGGTTGGTGGAAGGGCGCACAGTGCTCCTGCCAAAGACGGGCAACTTAGCCGGCCCTAAGAATTACAGGCCAAAAACTTGTCTGAACACACTGTATAAGATCTTCACAACTATCCTAAATGATAGGATTGTTCGGACAATTGGACCTATGTGGCGAGAGATGTACGAAAAACGCGGCTCAAAGAAAGGCGTAGCAGGATGTCGGGAGAACCTGCTCATCGATAGATGTGTCTGTAAAGACGCAGAATCCTATCAGCATTACCTATCGATGGCTAGGATTTTTTACCGGAAATCTTTCGATTCAACCTCCCATAGACTCATCATCTGTCCGCTGGAAAGCTTAAAGATTCATCCACACATCGCGAGGTGCATAGAGAGATTAATGCCGCTTTGAAAAACCAGATTTACCATCTCATCTGGAAATCATCGTGTGATCACTAACAGTGTCACCTTTCAGACAGGTGTGTTTCAGGGCGACACCATGAGCCTTCTCATCTTTTGCCTTACAATATTGCCACTATCTCTCGCACTTCGCCATTCCGAAGGGTACCTCTGCGGCAAACCTGGAAATCGAAAGCATAAGTTCACCCATGTATTCTACATAGATGATCTTAAGATCTATGCTAAAACTCAAGAGAAGCTACATCTAGGTTTATTTGAAGAAAGGAAAACTTAATGGAATCCCCGAAGACCCTGAGCTCGTCGACAGAAGCGCTAGACGACACCTTGGCGCTAGAGAGACCTATACATACCTGGGCGTGCCACAGAGCCGCATTCAGGACGTGACATCTATGAAGGATACTCTCCGATGCAGATACAAACGTCTCATCCGACGGACATGGTCTTCCGAACTGTCGGCGAGGAACAAAGTATCTGCGACGAACATGCTTGCCATCTCAGTAGTTATCTATTCATTTGGAGTAGTTCTATGGAAGAAGGACGAGCTCAAATCCCTCGATATCGGGTCCCGAAAGGTTATGCACATGAACAAGAGCATGCAGCTTAAGTCTTCTGTTTCGCGACTTTACATCTGACGCCGTCAAGGTGGTCGCGGAATACTGAATCTTGAATATCTTCACGCCAGGGTTATTCTGGGTACAGCACATATACTCGCAAATGGACAAGACCTTCTTGAAATGGTCAGGAAACATGAAGAATCATGTTTCTCAGATCACCGGGATTGAAGTCGGACACGGAGGGTTTCATTTGGCATGTCCAGACGGTGCCATTTCCAGTCTAGCATACCGTCGCCACATTTTGAACCAAGACATTCCATTCTCATGTGGGAACGACCTACATCCAAAAGCACAATGCGGCACTAAGAGTGCTTTATTACCATCTCTGTCACTCTCACGGCATTAGCCCAAATACCGCTCCGCTAAACGCTCCTAGGGAAATAGAGTCAATTGTCCAGAATGAGAATTGCCGCATATACTGAAACTTCATATTCTCGACAATTGTTTCTGTTGCGTACTCGAGGCCTGACATAGTTTTCCTTGACTTCGAGAAACGAAACATGTTCGTTATCGAATTTTCGGCATCAGCTGACAAAAACGTCAGACGTCGCAACTCCCTTATAAGATCTTTATACCTCTCTTTATTTTCTTTCTCCTTGAATATGACGTTTTTGTCAGCTGGTGCCGAAAATTCGATAACGAACATGGTTTGTTTCTCGAAGTCAAGGAGAAATATGTCAGGCCTCGAGTGCGCAATAGAAACAATTGGCGAGAATATGAGGTTCCAGTATATACGGTACTTCTCATTTTCGACAATTGACTCTATTTCCCTAGGAGCGTTTAGCGAAGCGGTATTTGGGCTAATGAGGTAAAAGTGACAGACATGGCAATAAAAGACTCTTAGTGCCGCATTGTGCCTTTGGATGTAGGTCGTTCCCGCATGAGTTGGAAAACTAGACAGTATGTGTCCTAGATGCTGGGGGTGTGCATGACACGCTCTGCAGCCATCATCGGGAATATCTTGGCTCAAAATGTGGCGACGGTATGCTAGAGTGGAAATGACACCGTCTTGGCATGCCAAAATGAAACCCTCCGTGCCCGACTTCAATCCGGGTGATTTCAGAAGAGCATACGTTAGCTCATACGACATCGACTGATCTTCCACATTTCTGTGGAAGATACCGTGCATCCTCTTGTCGAGGAGCTGTTCGCGGAAGTTTTTCTCCTGTGCTTTCTCAATCCGGGCCTTCAGGAGTGAGTATTCAAGATGGATAAGATTTGATGCATTTTGCTCACCCCTGATATTGAAGTCAAGGCCGAGTGTTTCAGCAGCCTCCTCCGCTGCTTTGTACAGAAATGCCCCTTTGCCCACTTTTTCGTGTTTTCTGGCCATTTTAAGAAGAGGATCTTGTCCATTTGCGACTATATGTGCTGTACTCAGAATAATCCTTTTGTGAAGACATTCAAGATTCAGTATTCCGCGACCACCTAGGCGGTGTGAGATGTAAAGTCGCGGAACAGAAGACTTAAGGTGCATGCTCTTGTTTATGTGCATAACCTTTCGGGACCCGATATCGAGGGATTTGAGCTCGTCCTTCTTCCATAGAACTACTCCAAATGAATAGATAACTACTGGGATGGCAAGCATGTTCGTCGCAGATACTTTGTTCCTCGCCGACAGTTCGGAAGACAATGTCCGTCGGATGAGACGTTTGTATCTGCATCGGAGAGTATCCTTCATAGATGTCACGTTCTGAATGCGGCTCTGTGGCACGCCCAGATATGTATAGGTCTCTCCAGCACTAAGGTGTCGTATAGAGCTTCTGTCGACGAGCTCAGGGTCTTCGGGGATGCCATTAAGTTTTCCTTTCTTCAAATTAACCTTGGCGCATTTCTCTTACCCGAACTCCATTCCAATCTCTTGAGTGTACTCTTTGACAATGTCTAGAGCTAGATGTAGGTTCTCTTGATTTCTAGCATAGATCTTCAGATCATCCATATAAAATACATGAGTGACCTTATGCTTTCAAACTCCAGGTTTGCCGCAGAGGTAACCTTCGGAATGGTGAAGTGCGAGAGATAGTGGCAATAATGTGAGACAAAAGAGGAGAGGGCTGATGGTGTCGCCCTGAAACACACCTCTCTGAAAGGTGACACTGTTAGTGATCACACGATGTTTTCCAGATGAGATAGTAAATCTGGTTTTCCAAAGCGGCATTAATCTCTCTATGCACCTCACGATGTGTGGATGAACCTTTAAGCTTTCGAACAGACAGATGATTAGTCCATGGGAGGTTGAATCGAAAGCTTTCCGGTAATCAATTCAGGCCATCGATAGGAATCGCTGATAGGATGCTGCGTCTTTACAAACACATCTATCGATGAGCAGGTTCTCCCGACATCCTGCAACGCCATTCTTTGAGCCACGTTGTTCATACATCTCTCGCCCACAGGTTCAATTGTCCGAACAATCCTATCATTTACGATAGCTGTGCAGATCTTATACAGTGTGCTCAGAAAAGTTATTGGCCTTTAATTCTTAGGGTCAGCTAAGTTGCCCGTCTTCGGCAGGAGCACTGTGCGCCCTTCCACCAAACACTCCGGAATAGGCTCTTCCGACTTTAGATATGATATATATATATTGAAATTGACAGATCTTGCTGTTAACGAAAACAATCAACGTGTGGCCAATCACGTTTAGTCTCAAGCGAATACGAAAAAGTTGGAATAGCGTCATTAGTAGGGTAGGATAAGTGTACACTGCAATGTCGGCGACAATCCTAACCCACCCTCCGTGCTTCTCTACCCGTTAAAGTGCCCGTCCCCTCCCATTTTTCGAGAGTAGAAAGATGCGCTGTCACTGAAATGATTTTCAGTAGATAATATAATTTTCTGAAAATATTCATGATCACTAGAGCAATTAGAACTCTGTCTTACCCGACGAGCAAGGACAATAATAATCAATACATAGAAATAGTATAATGTATAGCCAATAACCATCAATGAGCAGATGAATGTATTTAACATTCCTTAAGCTTAACTTCAAACTGAATGTTTTCATACACCTTGAGTTCCTTAATATTTTTCGAGCAAAGATCTTTTTTTTATCATCCTAGATATATTATACTGTCTCAGGTTATAAAATGATCAGCTTTTCAACATGAAACTTTGTTTACAAGTTGATTCTTTAGGAAAAAACTTCAATCACTAAGGATTTTTGACAGTCTCAATAATAATTATTAGTCCGCAATTCAAAAGCTTACACATCTTCTCATATTTCTTTTTAGTTACGCCGTCAGCTCTGCTGCTAGACTTTATTTTAGAGTTTATTTTTACAGAAGTTTTCTAGTTATGCATAACGTTTGGAAAAAGCGTGTGGAACACAGACTGAGTTAGAGTCTTTAATCTTTATGCATATATGCTATAAATAGCTATAAAAGATATTATATTTTTAAAGCAAATTTCTGTTTAGATAATATAAAGTAATGTTCCAAATGTTCAATCACAAAATAATTATACCTCAAAATTTCGACTTCTTAAAACTGCATCAAAATAAATGTAATACGTTATATAATCTTCAAGAGAAAACTTTTAAACATTTAGGTTTGTTACATTTTAATAATTTATTGTACGTTCGGATGATAAAGCCCCCTCGTGTAATCGGTTTTCCTATTTCTTATATGGATTTTTCACTTTTTTCGCATATTAAAAAAAATTCAAATATATTGATTATACCGATATTTATATACAAGAATATAATATAATAACTTGATAAATAACGTTGATGTGTTACTTTACTCTTGCAGAATCATAACAGAAGACTTAAATTAATGTTAAAGAATTTTTTTTTAATCCGCACGTTACTCCGACACATTGTCATAATGGAGGTCACATGCTAGGTGGCACATCGCGCACACCGTGTGCAAGCACAGTGCAGATTCACGTACGATCTGCAGGTCCTGCGGACACTGAGTGCAGTTCCACCGACCAACCTTAGGCGGCGCGAGCGTGGCGTCGCTTACACGTGAGTGGCGCGGCCTATCTTGCGCCTTGGAGGTGTTAGAGGATACACAGGAGTAAGCGAGGTATCCGAGAGTGGTATCCGCCTTCTCTTTCTAACCTATGTATCCCCTCCACCTGTAAGCCACTGGATACGTTGTACCACTCACGTATAAGGGACGCCACGCCGCCTAAGCTTGGTCAAAATTGTCGGAAAAATGCGTTACGTAATTCATGCACGACCCCTAACGCGTACAGCGAAACATAAACAGTCAGGGCCGCCTGAACCGATTCCATAATATTGCGCAATCTACTTGACTGAGTAGTATAGTGCATGCGCCCCTTCAGAGGCGGAGTCGCAACCGTCTCTCACCCTGCCCCCTGAGAAACTGCGTGGACCATCAATTCTAGGAATTCATATAACGCGTTCGATCGCGCATTCAAATAGCGAGTCTCTGGTGTAATTCAATTCTAGTAAGCAAATGAAATATTTCCTTTAACTGAAGAGATAAATATTTATGTAAACACAATATCTTGTTCATCTAAATAAATGCTTCATTGGTATAAATGCATGACCTCTTTGTAACAAATAAATATATTTTTAATTTAGTTAATACTATTTTGAATTGAATCATTATTACTTTGATTTAAGTAAACTTAAAGACTTTATTCAAGTATGCCATATTAATTGATTCAAATGCGTCCAAATCAATTCAAAGAATCGAACTCATTTAATCAAATAAATTTTTCTTTGAACAACTAATCAGATTTCAACGAATCCAGACCTTTGGAATCAAAGAAATGGTTTTCTTGAATGTAGGAAATATTTTTTTGCATCAAGAAAATATAGCCAAAGAATTCATTTCTTTAGATCAACGAAAGATATGTGTCTGGTTTACATAAAAATTACTACTATTAAAGAATATTTTCTTGATGCTAAGAAATAGGATTCAAGTAAATGCATTTTCTTGGTTCCAAAAATTATTTTTTTCTGTGTACCTCACACGTTTTTTCTTAGTTTAAATAAATACGAGAATAAAATTGCGTTCAAGCCGAAAAGTATACAACGATATAATTAAAAGAAAAACGTGTAATGTATTATGTGCACGACCCCTTATGGGATGATCAAGAGACAGAATGGGATGACTATGGACAATTTTGTATGAATAATAATATTCTCTACTGTACTTGACCTACCGACAGAAAGTTTTGGTACATTTCCTTTGACAGTTTGAAAATTCATACTTTACTTCAAAGATGAATATCTGTGCAGAAACTGAATTTACGACTTTGTAAGTAGAATTATCTGAAAGATTAGAAAACTTCGTGTCGAGTCAGCTTTTCTTAAGATTATTTCAATGAATCAGTCGAAAAATATTTAGTTTCAAAGTGAAAAATTTTTTTTAGCCAAATGGATATTTTGAAATCTTCAGTTCAACTGTTTGATAAATGTGAAAAAGTGTTCTAAAAAATTTGGGAGAATTATAAAATCAAGAGTAAATCCTACTCTTTAAATCAAAATCAATAGCTCGATTAAATATGATATAAATACTGAGTATTCATACGAAATTCTTTCTTGTAAAATATTAATTTTTGGGAGCCAGTATCAGTATATCTGATTGAATCTGAAGTTACACCTTATAAGAAATGAAGGTTAACGACGAATCGCGGACTTTTGGCTTCCAAAAATTAATATTGCACGATTAAATATTTAATATGAATACCCAGAAATTACATAATATTTTATCGTGCTATTGATTTAGATTCAAAAGGCAGGATTTAATCTTCATTTCATGATTTTTCCAAATTTTTAGAAACACTTTTCTATATTTGGCAAAGTGTTGAACTCAAGATTTCAAAATTCTCATTTAGCTTAAAAGAACTTTTAACTAGGAAACTAAATATTTTTTGACTTGTTCAGTGAAATAATTTCAACGTAGGCTGATTAGAAGCAAAATTTTCTAATCTTGCAAATGGCTCTATACTTACAAAGTGGTAGATTCAGTTTATGAACAGATATTCGTCTTTGAAGTGAAGTATGAATTTTCAGGCGGTCAAAGGAAATGTACCCAAACTTTCTGTCGGTAGTGTACTGCGAGGAGAAATAATTCTCTGAAGCATATTATTTGATGAAATTAAAGTTACAAAATATACTGATAATAATTAATACGCATAGTCGAATCCTCTGGAAATGACCCAAGGACTCATAATTATTCGTAGTGAATGACGTTTCAAAATTTAATGGTGACATGTCATGTGAATTTTTCAAAAATTACAGTTGAAAAGTGGAAAGTGGTATGTGGAAAAGTTCGGTAATATCCCCCAAGTTTAGAAAAAAGGAAAAATACCAATGATTTCGTAAAATTAGGTTTCCAGAGATTTAATATAATTATTTATATACACTTTCTTAGCTTTCAGGGTGTTCCAGCAAGATAATTAAGTCATTAATTAACCTTTGTCTGTTGCCACATTTTGCTGAATGTCACACACGTACATGATAGATAATAAATAAATTATGAATGAAATTAATAGCATTTTTGCTTAAAATCTGATATTGATCTTTTATCAGAAAGTTTTGGAAAGAATCGGATGCAGAGCTCTGAAAAGTTCGGAATGTAGGGGAAATGTTTAGAGCTTCGAAAACATATGTTTAGTACATATGTGTACGAGTACATACTACTATACAAACCATGTATCAAATGGAGAGGTACTACTTGGCGCAAGAAACCAGTTTCGTTAATTATCCGATAAAAACAGCTGGTCTGGTCTCATGGTTTCACACTATCACGCTGAACTCCCCGATAATAACAACACAGCATAATCAGCTTAACAACAACATTCGCAAGTCTAGTAGAAAATATAAAATCGGAGGTAAATCCTACAGCTGAAGTCTGTACTAAAAAAAATCTTGGATCCAATGAAATATATTTCTTTGATTCCATTTCTTTGAGCCAAAAAACCGTTTACTTAATTGTACTGAACATTGTTCAAAGGCAACAAAATCGTGTATTGATTAAAAGAGATCATTTCTTTTGGCACCATTTTTTTGAAACTCAAGGAGTTGATATCTTCAAAACTATGAACCTAGTTTTCTTGAATCTCGTTTTCGCACCCGAAGAAATATTTCTTTAGTTCAATGATTTTGAGCCTTTGAAGTGAAAAATATTCTATTTTAAATAAGTCATTCATCGATGCCTCAAACATTTTATTTAAGTAAAGAAATATATGTTTGGAATAACTTCATACAACATTCGTTCGAAAAAATATTTTGGTAAAATTCATCATTTGTACCTAGTAGTTCAGAATATATGCCGCCAGGTGCGCAGAGCCTATGATCTTACAATAGAAATTGATTCTCAAGTCTTTAAGTTAGCCATACATTTTTACCATAGTTATAATCTGATAAAAATGTAGTGATTGTTGCTGAAGGATATTCCTAAGCACTGGCCGTGCTTGAAATTTTGTTGTTTACTCCGTGACAATGAAAATAAATATATTATTGTAAATTATAATCATTATAATTGCATTATATATTTTTTTCAATGAATGGGCCTGCCTAATTTTTGTACTTTAGGTATTCAAATTTTTTAGACAATAGCTGAATTTTTTGAGTTAATTATGTTTTTCATTGAATATTTTGTTATTTTATCAACTCTATTACGTGTTTATTCTGAACAATATGTGTTAGGTTGGTGTCCGACGCCGATTTTTTTGTAACTTTGCAGGTGAAAAGAGGATCCCAGACAATAAAAAAAAATTCATTTTTTGGGCAATCGTTCATATTTAGGGGTGGAAATCACCCCTTCTATATTTTTGATACTTTTACTGTTTTAAGAGGTATCATTGTTTTTTCTTTCTTGTTTTTGCACAAAATTGTTCTAATTGATTCTATATTATAATATTATCTTGAGTTTTAAAAATACTTACCCCCTAGAGTATGATAATTCAAAAAATCTACCCCTATAGGATGCTTCGCCATATGACACATAGTTTAAGATTTTGGACTTTGTTGCTGCAAACATCTAGTTTTGATAATTAATTCTATTAAGAATTATCAGTCTTATTTGTAAATAACCCCTAAATTATGTGCCATCCACCCCTTTAGTATTATCAATAAATAAAAAATTTAGTTATTAATATGACATTTTTGTAAGTAATGAATTAAAATATTTAGTTTGGACAATCAACAATAATATAACTAATTATTTGTTAACGATGGCACATGTTCTTATATTAATAAACCCTTGTTATGTGAAAACT
>CAKNYM010047026.1:0-81381 GCA_932195095.1 Andricus curvator | reverse complement strand
TATATATTATAATTAATTATTTTTTCTTCTGAAAGAAAAACAGTTCAATTTTTTTATAAACAATTGATATTTTTTTAACAAATTCAACGTTTTTATATTCGAAAGAAAGATTTCTAGAATGTAAGCTTTCAAACAAAATTTTCAACGTTAGAATCAGCACAAAATCAGTCACATTAAATTTGCATTGTTAATAACATTTGCAAGAAAATTTTGGTTACGACCAAAAGCTGGGAAAGTCTTTTTGAACATAAGGGCTATTAAAAAATTAATTTTAGAGATTGGCTGAAAAATCAAACCCGACTAAAAAAAACTGGTAGGCAGAAAATTCCAATCCATGCAGATTTCCAAGTATGCTAGATCAATATTACAATGATATATAGGTCGCTTTTTTGGCCCAGCACACTTTTTTTGTGTGTCTGTGTAATTATTCAATGTATACACTGTATGTCGACATGTCTGCTACGCTTTAATTGCGTGCAATCTTCTTGTTCGTGAAAAAATACTTTTTCGAATCATTTTTCTTTATAAATTTCTGATTCGGCGAACCAGTGGGCACATAACCTTATGGAACTAGATTATTATTATCGATTAGCAATTCGAACTCGAAAGTTCATTGCCTCATCTACCCGAAACCGCCACCCATCTCTATCCTGTGCATCCTCCATCCAGTTTAAGTAATCATGTCCAAGTTCTTTCAGATCATCCCTTACATTTTTCTCCCATCTGTTTCTCGGTCTGCCTAGAGGTCTCTTACCAGTCGGTTTCCCTCTTAAAACTTGCGCCACTGTTCTCTCATTGCCCATTCTTGCTACATGCCCCGCCCATCTTAATTTACGCGCTTTCATAACTCTATTAATATTTGCTGACCCGTAGAGAGCATGCAGCTCATCATTATGCAATTTTCTCCATTCACCGGTCTCTTCGTCCCTCTTTGGACCATAGATTTTTCTAAGTACTTTATTTTAGAAAACTCTAAACCTATTCTCCGCTCCCTTCGTCAGCGCACACGTTTCACACCCGTACATGACGACCGGCATTATTATCGTTTTGTAAATTCTTACTTTGATGTTTCTAGATAGCAATCGCGATTTTAGTAGCGTGTTTGCTGCATAATAGCACCCATTGCCAGCGTGCATCCGCGCGTTGATTTCCGTTTTAATGTTATTTTCGCTAGTTATAATAGATCCGAGGTATTTAAACTCGTTAACCCTTTCGAATTTCATATTTCCGGTCATTATATCCACGCCTACATTACTTTGTTCGGATCTGGCGACGGTCATATATTTTGTCTTCGATTCGCTAACTTCCAAACCAATATCTTTGGCTTTTGTGATCAAGATGTCTGCATTTTTAGCTACGGTTTCTTTATCATCCCCTAGTAAGTCGAGATCATCCGCATAACCAAGAATTTGTATTATCCCATTGAGGGTAGCACCGGTCGGATTCGCTTGTACTTGTCTGACCACGTATTCTAAAACTAAGTTGAAAAGGGCGCACGAAAGTGCATCGCCCTGTTTCAGGCCATCCCGGATCGAAAACTCTTCAGATAAACTTCCGTTTACACGTATTCTACCCCTACTGCCGCTGAAGCAAATTTCGGTAAGTTTAAATAATTTCCTTGGTACACCCAAGAACTCTAGGATCCAGTACATTCGTGCGCGTATAATAGAATCATAAGCTTTTTTGAAATCGATAAAGAGCTGATGTACTACTTCATTAAATTCCCATTTCTTTTCTAACAGTTGTCTAATTGTAAACATTTGATCGCTTGTAGATCGGTTTCGGCGGAATCCACACTGGTAATCCCCAATGATTTCCTCGGCAAAAGGAGTTAGTCTACTTAAGATTACATTGGACAGGATCTTATAGCACGGAGGCACAAGTGAAATTCCCCGGTAATTGTTACAGTTCGTTTTATCGCCTTTTTTAAATATGGGAATAATAATAGAGGTATTCCATTCCTCCGGTATGCGTTCTGTTTTCCAAACTGCGCGTATTAATTTACAAATTTTCCTTGTGAGGCAAGGGCCTCCATTTTTTATCAGTTCTGACGGTAGGTCGTCGATGCCCGCAGCTTTGTTATTTTTCAACTTCTTTATGGCCATTTCTATTTCTACATCAGTAGGATCATCAATTAGTAGACCGGCAATGTGGATTTCACCGAGATTACCTTCAACGGGGGCTTCGCGTACATTTAATAGCTTATCGAAATAGTTTTTCCATAAATTCAGTCTCTCTGTCGCATCGGCTACTAGATTGCCATTTTCGTCCCTCATTACTTCCATTCTACTTTGGAAGCCTTTCCTTATAAAATTAATTCCCCTGTACATCTCACGTGGGTTATTCTGTTTATTATGCGTTTCTATTGCTAGTATTTTATTCTTTTCCCACTCCCTTTTCATGGACCTATAAAGCCTAAAGCCTATTTGTACTTTTACTAATCTCGAGATACTTCTTATGTGTTTGATCGCACTTATTTTGTAAACTAATTAGTTTGGCCTTCCGACGTTTTTCAAACCAAAGTTTGCACTCTTCGTCAAACCATGGTTTGCTTTTGGTTACTTTCTTTAAACCTATAGTAAGTTTCGCGGCTGTCTTTGTCGCCTTTTTCATATTGCTCCACAGGGTTTCCGAGTCCTCCACGTAATTATCGTTATCGTCTCTCTGTTCTTGGAGAACGTCAAAACTATTAGTAATCTCAACTTGATAATTTAATATTTCTGTTGGTGTTTTAAACTTATCTATATTGAAACGAACTGTTAACTCTGTGCGGCTTGTTTTCTTACTTAGCGCTAGGCTAGAACTTAGTTTTACTATCACGAGAAAGTGGTCTGAATTTAAATCCGCTCCCCTGTACGATCTTATATCGAGAATGTTTGTATGACGTCTTCTGTCAATTAGAACGTGATCAATCTGATTGTGAGTGATACCATCTGGTGATGTCCAGGTGGCCTTATGTATATTTTTATGCTTGAAAAATGTGCTTTTGACAACGAGGTTCTTTGAAGCTGCAAAGTTTATTACTCTAGTCCCATTATCATTACTGACGTCATGCAAACTTTCCGACCCTATTGTAGGCCTATACATCGGTTCTTTTCAAATTTTCGCGTTGAAATCTCCCAATACTATTGTTGCGTCATACGTTGAGAACTTGTCAAAAACCTGTTCGATTGTTTCGTAAAAAAGATCCTTAGTTCTTCGTCTTTGTCCTCGGTGGGGCAGTGCACGTTGATTAACGCCTGTTTGCTGAAATTACCCTTTAGTACGATGTATGACAACCGATCGTTAATGAATTGTATGTCGATAACCGCTTGCGAAATTCGTTTATTAATAAGAAAACCGGTCCTCAGTGTGTGCCCCTTAGCTCCCCCATAGTGAAAAGTATAGTTATCCTTAGAAATTGACGCGTAATCGCCCGGCCAGCAGGTTTCTTGAAGTGCTATTAAGTCAGTATCGTATTTCTTTGCTATCAAAATGAGTTCGCTGAATCCGCCAGTATTTAGAGTACGCTCGTTCAGAGTTTCCGCCCTTAGATATTTTACTGTAGTTTTTTGTTGTTGCAAGTTAGCCATGGTAATTTCGTGGAAATCCGCACGTTAGGATCCTATTCCGATCGTAGGTGAGTCCACCGTCCCAGAAGTGATAACCCCCACACCTCTCTGGGTCTAAGTATGGGAGCTTTCCGACTTTGACAAGGACCGTGTCAACTTGTCGTCAGACACATTACAGTTTCATCCTCGTATCCTAACATCCCCCTGCAAGGCAGCGCGCCTACTGGCATCAATACCCCTTGGGCCCTGTGCAGGCGAATCATTCCACACATCCCTTGCGGGCAGTGTCATCGCTGCGGTGTCCAATGGGGCAGCAGGATTTTCCCTTACAAGATTTTTAGTTTTGGTTCGGCTATTTCAAGTATTTCGGGAATTTCCCCTAAAATTATGTTGACGCTAACTTCCACACATTTTGGGGAATTTTCCCCAAAGTTTAGTAGGGGAAATTCCCCAAAAACTCTTGTGGAATATTGACTAAAAAGTGGTGGATTTTCACCAAGATTTGATGGGGAAAATTGCCTATGATATTGTGTAATAATACCGAAAATTTCGGGAATTTTTCGGAACTTATGTCGGGAAAATTCCCCAAAATGTATGGAATATTGCTTAAAACTTTGTGAATATTGATACTTATTATTTAGGGAAATCTCCTTAAACTTTTTTGGAATATTAACCAAAAAGTCGTGAATTTGCCCGCAAGATTTGGTGGGGAATATTCCCTATGCTAGTGTATAATAATGCTTTAAATTTCGAGAATTTTCACGAAGTTTATGTAGGGAAAATTCCCCAGAATTTGTGGAATAATAATGAAAAAGCAAGGGTCAGCTCGACCGTAGTGCAATGGAAGAGCCTCTGCGCCATGTAAGTATGCTTAGCTTCGCGTCTTCTGCTCTCTTAAACACTCGACGCGTCATTTCTGTTGTGAGAGAGTGCGGCACGTCGCGCCCTGGCAGATTTTCTCCTGAACTACGAGCTCAGAGTGGCAAGATTCAAATGAAGGCCGTAGCGAAATCTGAACTGTATCGTAGTGCATAGCATAACTATTATTATTTACCTCATCTACGTGGAAAATCAAACATTATTTTTGGAACCATTCCCTACATTCAGTAGGAATCATTCAATTCCCCAAATTGTAGAAAGTATTCCCAAAGTTTTTTTATAAATTACCATAAGTTAAGGGAAATTTCCCCAAAAATTGTAAGTATGATCTAATTTCCTAAATTTTAGGGAATTTTCCCTAATTTTTTAGTGATTCAATACATTGTCAATACAGTTTTGATGATCTGATTCGTAGATAAAAATATACAAAACGATGACGTGCAAGACACATTTGATATACTTTATAGTGACCAAGGAAATACAGCTTAGAATTCCACCTGTGTAGTATAAAGGATTTTAAAACAATGAAACCCACATTACACAAAAACAAATTTTTTCTCATTTTATACAACAAAATATTTCGGTCTTGCAATCATTGCAAGAATAAACATGTCTGGAGGATACACATAAACGGCTATATGATGCAGCAACCCTACGACTGCGGGAACGATGCCTGGCGTTCACCCACAACTTATATTAATAATAGGAAAAGAAAGAGAAAGATGTGGGTGTAAACCTTTCCTAGAAACTATGTATAAGTGGGTGTCTTTCCCAGGAACTATATACAGGTGTGTATTGTTCCCCAGTAACTTGGAACACACAAGCCACAACTAAAAAGATAATATAAAAGTATATCTCTTTCGGAACTCGAGGCATACGCGCCCGGGTGTGGGGAGCGGTCACTACCGCTCATCTTCAAAGATTCAGTGGCGCTCCTAAACAAAAGAAAATAAACCAGAAACATGCATTATAAGTTATTCGTGAGAAAAACGGTCGCCTATCTCATAACGGAAATCTCTACGCGATTTATTGTAGTCACGCGTTTGTTTAAAGTGTGCCTCTTCCAGGTGAAGGGTCAGTAAGTCTTGCAATTCGCGAAGCCGCTCCATTCGTTCGATCCTTTCTGCTCTATCGGGTTCTGGGATATCGACTGGACCTTCTCTCTGACGATTGAGACTAACCTTCGGACTCGGTTCCCGCCCAAAATTTAGGAATGCTAGACTAACTCGAGTCGTACTATTAACAGCAGTATTGCACGCAAACCTGAACTCGTGTAGGCGTACGCCCCAATCCTGCGGGTTTTTATCGATAAAGGACGTTGGATTAGCTTGCGGGTGGTAAGAGGGGTTAGTGGAGTGGTTAATTCCATAAAACCTAGTGGCTTCTCCTATGACTTTATTTACGAATTCGGTTCCATTATCCGTATGACTAACCTCCGGTTTTCCCCTGCGCGAGATAATCATTTCGTCTAGGGCCGCGCTAATATTTTTCACTTTGTCGCTCGTATTGCCTTACACTCTATCCATTTTGAAAAATAGTTGATCAACTACCCTTATTCCCATTAGCCCTGGAGGAGCCTGCGGTTGCACTTTGTTCTTTTGACAAGTATCACACTTGCGTACGTAGTTGACGGTAGCTTCCAGGCTACCTGGACTTCGAAAGTAATATAGTAGCCCTTCGACCACCTTCCACCCATGATACTTATGAGGGTGATTTATAACGTCTTTCTGCGCTGATTATACCAGGGGTCGTCTAATACTTCCACGGCGCATACTTCGGTCGACTCTTCGTCTTCATACATGCGGGACAGGGTGCGGGAACTTTATGTAGGGCCCCTTTACAATGAACTACTTCAAAACTATACTCTAGCAGTTCTAACGACCATCAAGAAAGACTACCTGTGGGATTGTGGAGGTTATGAAGCCAGCATAAGCTGCTATGGTCCGTGATAACCGTAAAGTGGAGACCTTTCGAGTAATGCCTACATTTCTTAATCAACCATAGAACCGCTAAAAATTCCTGCTTGGTAATCGAATACTTCCGCTCAGTGTCGGAGAGCGTTCGACTAACACATGCTGTAACTCTTTCTTCGCCGTCCTGGCGTCGTGTGAGCAGCGCTCCTAACCCGTAACTCCTGGCGTCTGTCTGCAACACGAAGGGGATCGAAAAATCAGGACATGCTTTTATAGGGACCGTGGACAACGTGTTTTTAAGTTTTAAATGCAGTTTCTTGCTCATCGTTCCACGCCCATCTACATTCTTTGCTGAACAAGCGAGTAAGGGGTTCTGTAATAGACGAAAATTCTTGAATAAATCGGCGATACCAACTCGTCATGCGGATGAACCGTCTTAATTGTTGTACATTTTTAGGGGCCGGTTAATCTCATTCACACGAAAACCTAGGTACCGAACCGCAGAACGACAGAGACGCTTTTCTCGGAGCTGATACTGATTCCGGCCTCATATATCTTATCGAGAACCCTTTTGAGCCAGAAAAGGTGCTCATCAAAAGTTTTGGACACGATAGTAATATCGCCCAAATACGCAAAACAATAGGGTCGCATCTCGGGCTGATTAAACTGTCAATCAGTCTCTGGAACGTCGCTGGGGAGTCTCACTAACGAAACGGCATACGCTTGTATTGGAAGAGTCCCCTACCTGTTACGGAGAACGCAGTAATTGGCTGACTACTTTCTTCCAGGGGGACCTGATGGTAGAGTAATCTGAGATCTATTATCGATATATAACGGGCTGCTCGAAGTTTATCTAGAATGTCCTCCAGGAAGGGTATGGGGTAGGCATCACCTTTTGACACGCTATTGACTTTTCTATAATCTATACACATCCCATACTTACCGCTAGGCTTCTTTACCATAAAGATAGGGCTCCCCCACTCGGAATTCGATGGCTCGATAACCCCTTCTACCAATAGGTTACCCAATTCGTCTTACATCGCCTGCAGAACTACTGGGTACACTCGATAGTGTCTCTATTTGATGGGTTGGTGACCCTGAACCTCAAGGTGGTGCTCCATGAGATTAGTTCGGCCTACAGTCGATGCGTCGGGGGGGATCACGTCTACCAAGAATTGTTTTAGCCGCTCGCTCTCGGCTTCTGACAGTTCTGCGATTCCGCTACACGTTTCTTGGTTGATTAACTCTTCTGCGGTTACGTCCAACGTTACCATAGTGGACCAACTGGATCACTGATAACATGTCAACCCGATGGGACTTTTAACTTTACACGCACTGTTTTAACAAAGGAAATTTGGTCGATACTCTCGGCACGTTAGAACGGGATCTTTGATTTTTATCCCGTTAAGACTTTTTGTAGCGGGTGGCACGCGAAATTCAGAATGCTTTCAATATGTAATTGAATCTCAATTTTTCGGTAACACTCGCGAACACGGCACTCCCGAGAAAGGGGATTTCATGACACAAAATATGCACCAAATAAAATATAAACAATGCAAAGTAACCACAATAGATAAGAAATAGAATGGTAAATGCAATATAATGCAATTTACAACATATCAATATGAGGCAGTAAAAAAAAGTCATTTTATTGGTCCTTTGCGAAAATACCTCTCTCCCTCTCTCTCTTTAAAATATCCTGTAAATTATGCCAAACTGATGGTTGGGCGTCATTTATAGCGCTGTTTCCTGGCTCTAGCCGGGAAAAACTTAGTCAAGAAATACGGCGCAATATTTTCCTAGATTAGTCCGGTTCCCCTTTCAGGACTTAGGCCTAGGAGTCTAGAAACTCCTCAGCCGGCGCATTGTGGGGTGAAATTGGAAAACGAGGTTAAAAATGACATTTAGAACGCAATTATGCACCGATTTTAGATTTTTTTTTTAAATTCAGGACTAGGTTTTTCAGAAAATGGTGAGAGTAGATTTTTCCAAGAGAAATTTCTTACAATCCGGACAGATCATGCAAAGTTTTTCCAAATCTTAGGAAATCTTAGCAAATCTTGCTTACTCTCGGAGAATCACGTAAATTCTTCTCAACTCTTCTCAACTCAGCGTCGATCACTGTAAAGTCAGTATGGTCATTATTGGGCTATCCATAAATTATCCCAAATTTGTTCTACGCCAAGGGCGTAGACGCATCTGTCTTGCAAGGAGATGGCGCATCTCCAATAATGAGGGGCAACCCCTTGCAAGACTAACAAGTTTACGCCTTTGTCATAGAGAATGGATAATAGAAATATTAAAATATAGCCATGTACTATTTAATTTGTATGACAATTATTCAGCTTTAATACAAATCTTTGCAATTATTAGAAACTTAAAATGAGACTTTGTCCATTATTGTTTATAGCACAACAAAATATTATTTTATCTAAAACTAGCTGATGCTAAGTTTTAAACAAAGTTTTGCATTATTGATGTACAAATTTATAGAAAATTTGATTCAAAATCGCTAAAGACATAGCACGTCAAAGTATGTTCATTCAAAAATGAGCATTTAAATGAAATTTTCTTCATAAAAGTTGAAGTAGACCTGAAAAGAAGTATCTTTTATTTCTTGAAATTTGTTGATGAAATTTCTTGCTATAAAGAAAAATAGCTTTTTATTTTGTCTTTGAACTTTTTTATTTCTTTAGTCAATGTTTTCTCGAAATTGATCACTTTCATCACAGAATATCTTAGAAAAAAATGTTCCTCTTCACTGACAAATTTTTGGGCAAGCAGCTGTCTCCTTAGTGAGAACGCAGCGCCACCACGGCGGTCGGTGCAGCGGCCACACCACATTTGAGTGAGCAATAGTGCCAAACGTGCGAGCAGATCCTTTCCCGCGTGTTGGGAGCGCTGCAGTCCCACAAAAGAGAAATGTCTACCTTATAGGTTATAGCTTATAGGTTATGTGCACGCGCCTGTTCACGACGGCAGGCTTATATATTGATAAATTATTTACATTTGCGATCATTGCGTGAACGCGAGAAGTTATTCTTCTCTAAGAAGTCATCTACGATTAAAAGTTCGCTTGTAAAAATAAAATAAGCACGAATATATACGACAAACCGTTTGTCGGATGAAAAAAACTCCGTGCGAAACTCGGGTTGGGAATGCCGTTCTCCCGCATAAACGGAGCGTTACTGTACCAACACTGTTGGGGCTACAGCTGTACCAATGTGGGCACACAGCATGCCCAACAAGAGAGAAGATCCGCACCAAGCTGCGGGCGAGTAGCACGCGACTCATTTGGTGTTGCAGCTCTATCACGTGGGCGAGCAGCTCGCCCAACATTTTTTCAGTGTTGGAGTAGAACAACTTTTGTAAAACACCTTTTGCTGCAGAATCAACATTCGAACCAAAATAAGCACAATTTAATTTTTCCTCGTTTTTCAACGTAATTGTTCATTTCTAATGTTAAAAATTGACTGGATCAAAAAATGATACAGGAAATTTTTTTTGTAAATCTGTTTCCTAGCTGACGCGATATTTGAACTTAAGAAAACCCAAAATTATAAGAGGACTACTTATAAATCTTATAGAATTATAAATCTTCCTTATAAAGAAACAAATACAGTAAAAAACTGGCAGAACATAAATCGACTTTTTACATTTTCAAACAAGTCATCGCCATTTGTTAAATTTTTAACTTTAAAAAAATTTCCGATAGATCTTGTAAGAGAACTGTTAATACCACCGGAATCCAAAAAGATATTTATAACATCAAAATTAGGTCAAAAACTATATAAATTTAAAGAAAAAAATGGTGTTTTTTGAAAAATAGACGTCAAAATTCAAATACTCGTAACATCGTGGGTTTTTTTTTGTTCACAAAAGGGAAAAATACTTGTCGCCTAATTTGCTATAAAAAAGAACATATTTCGCCGCCAAGAGATTCTGTGTGAACTGTGATTGTGAAACCTGCCTGATTTGGATCGGATTCGGTCCTTTTATTAATATTTTTAAGTTATTTCATTTTATACTGTAAAGTCTTTATAAATCATTTTTGCAATGATGCTACCGGGATGAGCCAGGGATAATTCTGTGTGCAGTTCTAGGGCTATCCGATTTTTTTACTGAATATTACGTAAAATGTTGTGCTAACTACGAAAAACTAGGGCCATCCTCCCGAGAAATTGATCATTTTCCAGATATTCGCGTTTTATTTTATTTTTTTAAATAATGCAATATTCCTCTGACAATTTCAGGTTTTTTGAAACTTCGAGCATAGCATCGGTTAGAAAACCATTTACGAAGAAAAATTTCCTGTTTCATTTTTTGAATCCGTCGATTGTTGACATCAAAAATTAAGATTAGATGAAAAATAAGAAAAATTAAACTGTGCTTATTTAAAAAAAATTTGGATTCCACCGCAAACAGTTTCTAACAAAAGTTGGACTACTCCCAGAGGAGCATTTTTTTTTAAACAACATTTTTTTATATACATACAACTGACCAATTATGAGAAAACATTCTGCAAATTCATCCGTATTCTTTCCGAATCTCTTCGATTCTTTCCAGTTCTTTCCGATTCTCGCCAACTCTCACTCGTTCCGCTTCACTCATCTCAACTCAGATTCAAGATCGCGTAATCTTCGAAAATCAGGAATTCTTGCACTCATTTGCACTCAGTGAATAGGCCCTCGGATTTTTCATTTTGTTGTTTATTTAATTTTTATGTTAATGTAAACAGCGAAAAAATGTCGATTTTTTTAATTTCATTTTTTTATCTTGTCACAAAATTTTTGTTATACTTCTCGTCCCTTGGATTCAATGCACAGGGGTATAAGAAAGACAAAAAATTGTTAACTTGCAAAGTTAATTGTTATAAACAAATACTCGACATTAGGGGTTATTCGTCTTCAAAGTATATTTCTGCGCTCAAATCGCTTGCTTTGATCGTTATGATAATACGTGGCCATTAAAATTTAAGATTAAATATTTTCGTTTATTTTATAAACAAATTATATAAACAAATGCACATTTTGGGCGTTTTTAAGCGAAAATTAATCGTTTTTTCTTCTGACCTTGCTGAAATTATATTGCCAATGATGTTTCCTGAAAAAAATTTTGCAACCCATTAATATTTGTTTATTGTATAAACATATTATATAAATAAATGGCGATTTAAAGTTGAAATGAACCGTTTTTTCTTCTGAACTTGCTAAAATTATATTGCCAATAATATTTCTGAACAAATTTTTGCCACCCATCAATATTAGTTTATTTTATAAACAAATTATATAAACATATGCACATTTTTGGCGTTTTTGAGCGAAAAGAAATCTTTTTTTCTTCTGACCTTGCTGAAATTATATTGCCAATGATGTCTTCCGAAAAAAATGTTGCAACCCATGAATATTTGTATGTTTTATAAACATATGTATATTTTGGGCGATTTTAAGCGAAAATAAGCCGTTTTTCTTCTGACCTTGCTAAAATTATATTGCCAATAATATTTTCTGATTATATGTATTATATATCTATTATATTGCTTATTTTATAAACAAATCATATAAATAAATTCACATATAAGGCGTTTTTAAACGAAAAGATATCGTTTTTTCTTCTAACCTTGCTGAAATTATATTGCCAATGTAGAAAAATGTTGCCAAGCATCGCTAATCGTCTATTTTATAAACAAATTATATGAACAAATGTACATTTAAGATATTTATAGGCAGAAAGAAATCGTTTTTTCTTTTAGTATTTTTAAATTATATCGACAATGAATTGCCCAGATGAAATTTTGTTATGCCTCACGATTTGTTTATTTTATAAACAAAATAGGTAAACAAATGCACATTCTAGGCGTTTTTAGGCAAAAGAAAACGTTCTTTCATCTAGTCTTGTTAAAATTATATTTTGAATGATGTTCTTGGACAAAATTTCGTGATAAAATGGAATTCGCAAAATTTATGAACTAATTATATAAAAAATACACATTGTAGGCATTTATAAGCAGAAAAACAATTTCCTTTCTTGTAGTCTTGTGGAAATTATGTTGGAAATGTTTTTTACATGAATTCTTGCCGAACAATAGAATTTATAAATTTTATAAACATTTTAAATGAACATTTAAAATACATTAATCATTGGCCATATAATTTCAGCAAGGTCAGTAGAAAAAACTATATCTTTTCGCTTAAAAATGCCTTATATGTGAATTTATTTTATAATTTGTTTATAAAATAAGAAAATATTAATGCATGGAAAATTTTTTTCAGAAAACATCATTGGCAATACAATTTAAGCAAGGTCAGAAGAAAAAACGATTTCTTTTCGCTTAAAAACGCCGAAAAAGTGCATTTGTTTATATAATTTGTTTAAAAAGTAAACAAATATTGATGGGTGGCAAAAAAATTGGCAGAAAACATTATTGCCAATATAATTTTAGCAAGGCCAGAAGAAAATCCGGCTTATTTCCCCTTAAAATCGCCCAAAATGTACATTTGTTTTTATAATTTGTTTATAAAATAAACAAATATTGATGAGTGGCAATTTTTTTTTCAGAAAACATCATTGGCAATATAATTGTAGCAAGGTCGGAAGAAAAAACGGTTTCTTTTCGCCTAAAAACGCAAAAAATGTGAATTTGTTTATATAATTTGTTTCTAAAATAAACAAAAAGCATTTAATCTTAAATTTTAATGGCCACGTATCATCATGACGATCAAAGCATGCGATTTCAGAGCAGAAATATACTTTGAAGACGAATAACCCCTAATGTCGAGTATTTATTGATACAATTTGTTTATAACAATTAACTTGGACTTGCATGTTGGTGGCGGAAGTGAGAACGTGTTTAGTGATAGGTAGTGAGAGGATTTTACGGAATTTGTGTGGAAGGTGTGAGTGGAGTGTGAGGGTGGAAGCCGAGGAGGTGAGTAGGGTTGTGTGGGGTGAATTGGTGAGATAAAAAGTGTGTTTCAGCGTGGGTGTGAGGTGGGATTTGTTTAGATAGGGAAAGTGAGAAGCGAAGAAGGGGTCGAGAGTGTACGCGTTTTTTGTGGATCTAAAAGGCGCGTTTCCGTCGGTGGATAGGGGGAGGTTGTGGGAGGCGATGGAGGATAGGGGAGTGGAGAGAGGCCTGATCGAGAGGGTAAGGGAGATATATGAAGAGACCAAAGATAAGGTAAGAGGAGGGCAGGGGATTTCGGAGGGATTCTGGATGGATAGGGGGTTAAGGCAAGGGTGTCCGCTTAGCCCAACGCTTTTTGCGATTTTAATTGCGGATATGCAAAGTAAGCTGGAGGCCGGAGTGGTAGGAGGAGTCAGGATAGGAGGGGTTAGAATTTGGTCACTAGTGTATGCAGATGACATAGTGTCGTTGGCAAAAAGCGAAGAGACCTTAAAGGAAATGATGAAGAGGTTGAGAAGATATCTGGATAAGAACAGGTTAGAACTGAATGCGGAAAAGTCCAAGGTTATGGTGTTCAGAAAAGGAGGGGGAAGGGATAAGGGAGGGAAGTGGAAGGGAAAAGCGGTGCGGGAGGTGAAAGAGTTTGTGTACCTGGGCTTCTTCTTTCGGAGGAATGGCGGAGTGGATGGTCACATAAAAGAGAGAGTGAGGAGGGCAAATGTGGTGATGAGACAGGTGTGGGTGTTGGGAAAGAAGTTATTCGCAGATGATTTTGGAAGGAGAATGAAATTGTTTAACTCACTAGTGATGAGTGTGCCATTGTATGGAGTAGAGGTGTGGGGGTGGAAGGAAAGCGAAGAGTTAAATAGGAGACAGGAGAGGTGTGTAAAGTGGACACTGGGGCTGGCAAGGAACACGCCTAATTATATTGTCAGGAGGAAGACGGGGAGAACGAGTGTAGACATTCTAGCGGGGAGTCGGGCGTGTAAATATGAGGAGAAATTTTTGGAAGAGGGGGGAAGTGAGCTGGTAAGGGAGTGTTGGTGGGAGAAAGAGAACAGGCGAGGGGGTGGCAAGATGGAGGTTGAAAGAGAAAGGTATTTTAGAACGAATGGACTGCAGATGGATGAAGTGAAAAGGATGCATGAGGAAGGAAGGAAGGTATATGAGTTGGTTAAGAAAAACGATATGGAGAGAGAGAAGACAGCAGGGGAAGAGAGAATAAGAGAGACACGGTTTAATGGGAACTATGTGTGGATTATGCCAAGGGCGAGAGCGAAATATTTGTGTGAGAAAGGAGAGAAAGGAAGTCAGGAGCTTATAGCGAGGATGAGATGTGGGTGCATGGAGGGTTTTAATAGGTTCTCGCTCGCTAGGGAAAAGAGGATGTGTGAACTATGTGGGAAGGGGAAGGCAAGAGTGGAGCACTGGTTGGAGGAGTGCGTAGAGGTGGAAAAGAGTGGGATAAGCCTGGAGGTATTGATGCATGAAAGGGGGGACAAAAGGGCAGTAGCATGGGCGAAGGGAGTCTTGGGTAAGATGGAGAAGAAGAGAAGGAAGGAGGAAGAGGAATGGAGAAGGAAAGATTTTAAATAGAGGAGGAAGTAAATATAAGTAAATTTAAATATTGTAAATAGTAGATTAGTATTAGGTATTATTTTCTGAAAAATCTAGTCCTGAATTTTTCACCAAAAAAATCTAAAATCGGTGCATAATTTCCATGACCTTCCCAGGTCAAATTTTCGATTGGTCAAGGTCATATATGGACGTAAAATTTTCCGCTTTCTCAGTTCCCGGGGTCAAAAATAGGGGTTCCTATTTAATAAATCAATTTGACCTTGAAATGGCCGTCAAGGTTATGGTCAAGATTAAAAGAAAGGTCACCATTGAATTCCTCGTTGAAAGTTACTTCAGTAATGACCTTGACCTCCCTGAAAAATATCTTATCTGAGGAAATATTCAGCCGTCCCGGGACTTTGTATATTCTTTATTTTTTAATTAAAATTGTAATTGGGAAATGTCACGAGAGAAAAAAACTAAGTTATTCATTTTAAATAAGCCCGCGCTCAACGACACATGCGCAGTAAGAACAAACATTGCGCCGGCGAATATGCCGACCATGCTTCCAGTTAGCAGTGCAGGAGTGGAATTCGTTGCCGACAAGCGCAGCAGAGGGGGAAGAGGTGGGTCGCAGGTACGCGTCGGCTTATTGTCGATCGCCAAAGCGGACTACTTGTACCGCTTGCCCACGCATACGGGGTGAGCCGATCACTCCTCTCACGTTAGCGCCCTCGTTGTGCAGTAAGCCACTGCACTCATGACCGCTTCTGAATATAGGTTGGATGTTGGGTGGTAGACGGTAGATTCGGTGACAGTTATCTGTCTCTCTCTTTCTCTGGCTTTGTAGTGTTCCGGACGAGCATCGTTTTTAAATCATAAATAAAAAATAAACATTAGTTTAAACTCGAATCAACTGTGACTTGCAGGACCGACGGAACGAAGGTTATCGGGTTTTCTCGCTCTTTAAGGAGCGTGAATGTAAAGGCATAAGAGTAAGCGAGACTCTTGCATGTGGAAAAACGTCATTTGTTTTCCACGTGCGAGTGTCTCGCTTACTCTCTTTTTTCCTTATTATTTTTCTGATTCCTTTACATTCACACTTTTGAAGGAGCGAGAAGGACAGATAATCTACATTCCCTAACCCGGATCTCTTAACTCTTTAGAATCTAGGTTGCTTCTTGTCAAGCCTTTTCCAATAAGAGTGTCAACGGAGGAGAGAACAGCCGTTTTCAGAACGTTTAGTTGAAAACTGCAACGTTACAAATTGTTGGCTAGAATGGAAATATTGTACCTAACTTTAGCATTGAGCTTATTGATGAAATAAGTATACATTATAATTTTCTTGTAATCAGTCAAGAATAAAAATAAAAGCAATATGTTAAAAAAGACGCAGAAATAAAAATGAATTATAACTTGAAAAAGATCTGAGTCAATAAAAGTGTTTGTGTAAAACTATTGAATTTAGCCAATTTTTTACTCCGAATACAGATTTGATTCGAAACAGGAATAGGTCCTTATTACCTAAAAAAGATTTAATTCTAGTATTTATGGAGTAAAATGAGGCAATTCAATTTTTCACTCCGAAGACAGATTTGATTCAAAACAGGAATAGGCCCTAATTATCTGAAAAAATGTAATCCTATTCTTTATGGAGTTTTCACATTTTTAAGTAAACGATGCTGTAACTTTCTGTCGTATTGCGCAGGATTTGGTAGGTTTTTTTGAGTTTATTTGTAAACAGTCAAAAAATTAAAGTTGAACTGTGAAATCATAGGAACTTTACCCTCGTAGTGCATTTATTTTTTAATTTGTGCAGTTAACAAAGCAGCAACTTTTCCCTCTCTTTTATTTACGTTTACCATTATATTCTGCACTTTCGTTCTAAGTAATCGCTCAAAAATAAAAAATGTCTTTATATGTTAATCATGCACACATTGTCAATTATAATTTTTATCCTAACTATTTAAAGAGAACTTGCTATGTCACAAAAAATATTACAATTATTCGTTCTTTTCGAAATTCTTGTAATCTTTATTTACGTAAAATTTAAATTAATATATTTTTCAATGTTTTCCTCACATATTTCCATGCAAATTTTAGATACACATTTTTTATCTTCACAACCTCGCGCGCTTGCAGTCATTTTCATCAACTCTAATTTTATTATTATTGGTTTATGTAATTTAATCAAATACTTATATAAACGAATAAAACAAGAGAAAACTATTTCATAAATAGCATTTGTGAACTTAGAATTCACATACGTTTTGCATCACGTCACATCCGCGCTGGTTGACGCTTTTATATTCGTGACTCGCCCACTATGAACACTGAACACTTGCCAACTTACAAGTCGACTGTTTCCAATGTGGAACTAGGGATTCGTCATGGCTGTTAATAAAAACGCAACTCAATATTCTCTGTCGTAAGTATACAAAAGTTTCTATTTACTTAATATAGAGGGCACGATTTGTGTTTTTAATAGCAGCCACGACGAATCACTACTTTTTCATTAGGAGCAGTCGAAGAAATTACAAATCCGTAACCTGGGTTTGATCTAATCTTGATTTTCTGGCTACGGCCTTGAGTTATTACACAGGTACATAGAAATTAAATTCTTACACAATCAAGCAAAGTCTAGACATTTCTTCCATTTTTTCCACTTTGAGATAAACCTTAAGATTTCTACTCTTCAGCACAGTCTTCACAGCTGCATGGCTTAACGAACGACTGTTTTCTACTTCGGAACTTTCAATAACTGGGTTTCCTTTTTGTTTTTCCAATTCTCTAGTCACTGCCAAGGGCTTTGTGATGTTTATTTTGAATTTTGATCAGCACTTCAGTTGGCTCTGTACTTTCCTTGGGTTCTGGTGCTTTAATAAAAATAGATAATTTTATTTCCGATTATGAAGTAAATGTACATTTACATTTATTTAAATATAGAATACTCAATATATTTTTTAAGACTGAAGTTAGTCCTAGAGAAATTTCTCCACGAATAACGAATATCAGCAAACTTGATTGGTGATGAGGAAAGGGGAAGACGCAGTAAGCCTCGAGCATTTTCAAACGTTCTTGCACTCAATACATCTGTACAAAATAAGTTTGTATGGATTTGAAATATTAGTTTATACTGAAAACTAAAATAAAGTAATTCGAGTCACATCATTAAAACTGTGTTAATAATAATTAATTCGTTCTTCTCACTGAGAATCTCTCACATTAAAAACAACGAATATGGCCGATTAGTGCCCATTCACGTGAGTTTGTTTTTAGCGGAGTGAAAGAACTTTTACCCCGGTGATGCAAGAGCAAAAGTGAGATGAACGTGTTAAAAATGCTGCTTCAGTGAGTATTTATAAGTATGCACTAGCAAGTGAGTTCTTTCTATAACTTGGCAGCACTATTACGTATTGCTGCAACTTCACGTTTGTTAATGGTGTTAAGTAAATACTTTACGTGTATTTACGGTTTTTTCAAAAATTGAAAATTGCTTGTGTTTACATAATGTTATTTCGTTAATCGTGTTTACTTCTTCGGTGTGAGAGGGGCGTAAAGTAACAATGACGGGAGTGATGAAGGAGGGGGGGGGGGGTGAGAGTGAGAAAAGAGCCACACGTTGGGCACCAAATTGTTAACTTCCCCGGCGTGAGGGGGCCTTGAAGCAACAATGGGTGGGTGGTTAGGGGTAAGTGTAAAATGGGAGGGTGAGAGATTTACCCCCAAAGATAGTGAAAATATTACCTTGTCCCTTTTAGCGGGAAAGAAGGAAGCAAAGTCGAGTTACGGGGATATTTCCCGGAAGGTTGTGGCAGGGCTGTGGCCTGACAACCTAGGAGGAGGGAAGAAAGAGATAATAGCTGGTAACTGTGCGGGCTCCTGGTACCGAGAAAGTGACAGCCTAGTCGCGCGAAAAATATATATTTCGGACGGTTGTGTCAGGGCTGTGGCCTGGCAACCTAGGGAGGGGGAAAAATACGAAAGGGCCGGTAGCCACCGGCGGGGATGATAAAACCATTCGCGAGTACACAGGGAAAATTGAAATAATCCGATATAACTTTTATTTAGGGGTAACTAAACCCCCCTACTGTGTGTAAAAAAAAGGACAAAATACAATTCCCTGCTGGAGTTATTCAAACCCCCTACAGGTATACCGAAACAGTGAATTACAGGTGTCAGTTAGGGGTTTTTAATCCTCCTACTGAAGAAAAATATCCCGATATCACACAATCCCAGTTAGGGGTATTTAAACCCCCGTACTGGATATAAAATTAAAATAATACAACGCAAACAATTCACGACGAAACGGAACGGGACGATTGAGGGCGGCTTAACCGTCGATTTCCGATCTCGAAATTAACTGATCTGCCGGCACGCAGGCCGTCGTTTTGCTGCCGCTCGCCCGTGTAAGAAAAGCAGCCCCGGCCTGGGATTGGCTACGACCGCGCTACAAGAGGGGACACGCGTAGTAGGGGATTTCCCCGTGTCCACTACCCTTGATCTCACGCGTCGTGGCTCGACTTCGGCCGTTTTTCCATCTTAAAACTAAATTTTTATTTTAACACTAATATTCGAAAAGTCACGCGCTAAAAATATAAAAAGATATACAGTGGTTTTGTCGACTTCCGATAGCCGAGATGAAAAAAAAACGATCTGTGTCCACTTTTCGAACAGTAGGTGTCATCTTAGTTCCACGAATTTGTATTACACTTTTTCCGAATAATTTCTCGATTTGATACAAAAAATTTAATAGGATTATTCATCAGATAGGAAACTAAGAAGTATGTTTATTATTAGATGTATTCGATTTCTTTTTATAATACATGAAAAATGAGGATTAAATAAGTGGTCCAAAATTCAATTATTTTGTCTTAGGAGTTCATCTCTCCCTTTCCATGTGGTTTCGAGTAATTTAGGAGGTTTTCAAATTTCTCAAGGTATTTTATTTTTAAAAGAAAGAATTATTTTATTTCAAAGTATTTTAGTTTTATTTATTTACCAAGGAATTCTCAGTCGAGTTCAGTGGTTCAATGGGATTTCCAAGGAAATCCCTCAGCACAGCCCACAAAGAAGAAAGATAAGCTGGGCAAAACCGACAGGGATCCGGGGATGACCAACCGCGACCATCCATCCCCCAGCGGCTCAACTTCTTCAATTTTGAATCTGAGTAATGTAAAATCGAAAGCTTTAAATTTATAATATTGCAGACTGAAGTAATATTAAAAATAATAATAAAATTGATTTCTGGATGTTTCTAAGCAGTATTAATGAAAGAGAAAATTCTAATTGTAAGTGACCTATTAAAATTAGGCAATATTCTGTTCTTAAAATTTTGCAGCCCCATCGATAGCGGTAATGAAAAAAAAATACTGGTACTGACAATAAGATTTCGGGGAAAACTCAAAATGATTTAGGTTTTTCTTTTCAAAAGATTAACTTCAAGTTTTTCAGGTTTCAAAATATGTTGAAAAAGGACCTGGAAAATCTCAGGATAATTTCTCTAATATCAGAGAATATTCAAAAAGACTTTAAAACATTTTGAATGATTTTTCCAAATAAAAAAAATCTGCCCGCTTCGCGGGCACATTCTCATCGCGTGCTTCGCGCGCGGCTCGCTTCGCTCGCAAGTTTGAGCGCGCCCAGGGCGCGCGACTGTTGGATCTCGCGCTTCGCGCTCGATCATATATTTATCTCGCGCTTCGCGCTCGATTATGTACTCACCTCGCGCTACGCGCTCGGGCGTATTTACATCGCGCTTTACGCTCGGCTCCTCTAGATTTTTGAACTTCGTGTTCGACTTCGATGAAAAGAAAAAGTTTGTTTGCAAATATTATAAAATTATCAAAACCTCTACATATTAAGTGATTGTTAAATTTGTTTTTATTTTAGACTGAAAAGGAACTTTATTTACTCAAGGTTCTATCGACCTTAAGGAACACATTCTCATCCAGACACTCGCGCTTCGCGCTCGATATTTTATTTGAAAATCATTTGAACCGTATGATAGAAACAAAAAAGTTTGAGTGCACTTACGGCGTGCGATTTGGTAAATACACTGAGCGCGCACTTTGTGCTTCGTGATATATGTTCTTCATATACAAATTACTAAATTTGTATTTGATTTTAAATGAAAAGTAATGATATAATTCAGGCGACAAATTTTATTAGTTAACATTTTATTTTAGCTTGTGTCGCTTATCAAAAAAGTTAATTTTTTCATTTTGAATATATTCTTACCACAAAAATTGATTACGGGTTTGTAAGTCTTTTTTGAATGCAAAATTTTTGTTCATTTATATGTTTTCGTACCTTGCATTGTTTTTTCAAAAATTTGATTTTTTTTACTGTCAATGTTATTTTCACGAATAAAACAAAAACCACGCATCCTATCGAAACAAATTTTGTTTCGGTCATTTTTTCGTAGCTGGTAATATTCGTCTGAAAATTTGATTTTTCTATTTTCAATGCTGTTTTTTACGAATAAAACAAAAACTACGCGTCATATCAAGAAGTGAATGATAAGAAATTTGTAGATCTTTTTTAGGTGCAAAATTTTGGTGAGATGACCTTTTCTGGTATCTTGCATAGTTTTACAGCAAAATGGCTTTTTTGATTTTTCATTAATTTTTTGTGCGATCAAAATTTGAATTTTTTATTTTTCGAAAAATTCAAAAAGTTGTCATGAAAATATTATAGGGTGTTCAGGAATCAACGTTTTTCTCCTCTTGACTTTTTTTCATATCGTGCGTTTTTAGGCTTAAAATGATCATTTTCGTTTGTTTTTTGGAATTTTGAAAATGCTATAACTCCAGTAATTTTTTTTTATCACGAAAAGTCATAAGAATATTTTGTTCGTCATTTTGCGTACTACTAATAACCGTACATAGAATTTTCAAATCTTCCAAAAAAGTGGTCTCAAAAATTTTCAAAATGTGCTCACTTTTTGGATTTTCATCCAAAATAGCTGGTTAACGAACTCGTTCTCTATTTTTCGGCCATAAAAAAGTGTGCCAAAGCTCAATCAAATCTGATCATTTTTTCGAAAGTTATCGTGGCTACAGACAGACAGACAGACTACAGACGGACAGACACCTTCGTAAAAATCGTTTTTTCTGACTCAGGAGGTCTCAAAACGTGGAGATTTGATGAAAACCGACTATGTCAAATTTTACATAAAACCAATACCTTCTCATTAGAATGAGAATGTAAAAAACTTTAGTTAGTATAAAATATAATTAGAATTTTTAGAAGTTTGAAAAGATCAAAAATATTTGAAAACTGGGAGAGGTTTCTGAAAATTTATACAATATTTTCAAACTTATTCCACACTTCCAAAAGTCCCAAAACATCTTCCGAACGGACATGAGCCTTTTCCAATATTTTGCAAAATCCTGCAATAAAAAGATAAACGTTCCTAAAATCTTCCAGGCTATTCCACAATGCATCGGAAATCTTCAGAGATCCTTTTAAATTCTCTCAAGAATTTTAGGAAACTTACGTTGATATCCCCCCCCCCCCCCCAAACAAAAAATCAGACAGGGCAAAACCGACAGGGATCCGAGAATGAGCGACCGGGAACAATCATCCCCCAGCGGCTCCTCCTCTCCCTTCCAATATTGTTTGGATTATATTTTCCCTCTCCATTTTTTCTGCTAAATACTAATCTATTTCATTCACTCTTATTCGCACGCACATGCATACAGTATGCATATCTATTTCTCTTAAAATGGTTGTAGCGTTTGTGTGGGAACTTGAATCGTCAGTCTCGGCGCTGGACTGGCGTGCGGCGATGTTAGGACCGCAATCCTGGGCGAAACAGCGGGCATCTTTTCACAAGCAGAGCTGCTCATGCTTGTCGGTGGGTCTTGGATTGTTGAAGATGGTTCAATTCTGACGCGAATCTCTCCGGTGTTCTCCGAGGTTCGTTTAACATTACGGTTGGTCTGGAAATTGCTGGAGTCCTTTTTAGAAATTTTACGGCTGCGATGACGCACCGTTGCAACTCCAGCCCTGGCACGATGGTAGTAGCAGTAAGAACATAACCCTATGGTGAGTAAGGCGAGGCTGAGATAGTAACCCTGGATCAGCGTCAGGTGGTGGACCTTAACTCGACGTTGTAGGTTCATTTAATTGATTTGTCGTTCTAAGTCATCCAAGAATTTCTCATTTGTGGAGAAGGCCTCATCCTTGACGGAGACATCTCCTAGTGGTTGATTTTTCTCTTCTTCCTTCAGGGTGGGAGCCCCATGTTCTTTTAGAAGTGGGGATAAGTCGGCCTGATTAAGGCGTTAGAGGGGCTGATAGATAACCTCCATTGATCCGGTCTTGCTCGTTGATCCGTAGAACGTCCTATCTTTCGTTTTGAGCTGAAACCCTCGTGCGACTTGGATTATGCCAATCCCGTCCAAGTCGATCAGAATTTTTGGTTGATTAGGACACGTTAGTCCACCGAAGAGGGGCTCACCTAAGGAATAGAGCCATCCATTCAGAGAGTCAATGGGAATCCATTCCGATTCTTTGTCTTAAGTCACTCGGATATCGCATTTACGGAGAGTTCTTGTTGAAGGACTTAGCAGCAGTTCGCTCTCGCACGATTAGTAACTCGCACTTTTGTTAATAGGTAAGTTATTGTTGCAAATCATGTAATAGAAGGTCCTTCTATATCACTCTATGTGTCGATGGTTCAACAAGATGTGTGTCCTTTGGGGTTCTCCACGGGTGCAATTGGTACATCAGGTAGTAGGTGTTTTCCAATAATGGAATATCCACAAGTATACTTAGGATTTTCTTTTGGTAGATTGCCGTGCCGGTGACGATGCTAGATAATTCTGCAAGATCCACCTGTGGTCCTGGGATCGGGAACTCGATTCTGGAATGATGGTCCTGGATATCCCGATAGATTGGTTCCAACTGTTCGGACGTCAAATGGGAGAGATGCATTCTCCCCTGACGAGATGTGTGGATGACCTCCAGGATTCGATTGGCAGCGCGGATGTAGTCATCAAGGCTGGAATCCACTCCCTTGAGCTGCAGTTGTTTTGAGTCTTTTGACCTTCGTGCCTAATTAATCTTTCCTTATTGCTTTTCGAAAGCTCCTGCACTTCTTCTAGCTGAGCTCTCACTATGTGAGTTTGTTTGCCGACCAAGTAGGGCAGGTTGGCTTGAGCCTGGATGAGTTCAGCGATCTCAGCTTCGAGAATTTCGCCGTCGCTGTAGGTCATCAGGCCGGCAATAGGCCCAGTAAGTTCTCCTAGAATTCCTAGTTGTGGTAGAGCTCTTTGGCTTCTTATTCCCATCGGCAAGCTGGGGAGAATTGTTTTTTCGGTGCGCTCCTTTATTTCTGCGGCATGTCTGGACACTTATTTTCTCAGACCTTCGGCTACCAGGAACCTGGCATCAACACCATAGTCGGTGATTGTCTGCAGAAAGGATAATCCGAATCCTGGCATGCACAGGTCTGACAAATGTTTGAATCGTTGTTTGTATGAATCCAAGGGTCCCTGAATTCTCTGCAGGTCCAAAACACGGTGATTCTCTAAGTGCCAATGACTCGTCTCAAAGCCCTAGGTATTCGCAATAGAGATTTTATCTTTGTGCTTGGTGAACCGGTCGCCAGTTTCGGTTTCGAGAATTACGTTATTATTCTCCGTGAATCCGACTATTGTGTAGGGTCCTGTGGCTCTATTGTCGAATTTACCATCCCTTACTTCCTTGAAAACCTAGGCTTGGTCTCCTACGTTTCCATTTAAGGGCCGGGCCTTACGATCGTAGTGTTCCTTAGAATTGGTTCTCGCCTTGACAACACGGGGTTCTTGCCACTCGGCCAAAGGCCAATTCACAGTGCGTGAAATTAGTCGCTTCGTGCACTGACGTACTATAGGTGAACATGGCGAAAGGGAGTAATCGTCCCAATCGTCATAATCATTGGCGTAATGCTTAATGTAAGCTGTCAGGACTATATGACTTTTTTCCAGCGTCCCGTTGGTCTGGGGTCGATAACCGGAAGTTACAATTTGCTTCACCTGAAACAGCCTCTCCAGGTGTTTTATGAGTTTGCTCACAAAGCTCCCTCCCCTATTGGTCATAATGCTGCGAGGTGCACCGTTCTGAGAATATAGGGAGGTGGCGAACGCATGTGCAATGGTGGTTGTTCTAAGGTCAGGTATGGGAATAGCTATACAGCACTTACTAAAGTTATCCTGCAGTATCAGGATATGACAATTACCATTCGGGGTGGTAGGCAGCTTGCCCACCGGGTCAGGGCACACTTTTTCGAAGGGTTCGGTGGCTGTGTCGGTTATGAGCATAGGTTCACGAGTTCTTGCTTTTACTAGCTTCGCCTCCAGACAGCTGAGGCAATTACGGATGAAATCGCCGATTTGATCTCGTAGCCCGGACCAGGAATACCTTTCCCTGATACGACGGGATGTTTTCGTCACGCGCTTCTGACCGCCAATTAAGCTACAGTGATATTTGGCTATTATTTTCGATTTCAATTCAGGAGGGGGTACCTCTACCTTCCCATGACCAATAGTTGTAACAATTTTTCTATTTTGAAAAATGGTTGATAGCAATTGCGCCATTTTATTTTAGGGTAATGATCCCAACAAATCTCGGGCATTGGCCATTCGACAAAATGTTTGATTGTCTCTCTCTAAAGCGGTACAAAAGTTCTTTAGTCTTAGCATTACGTCCTTCCAGTCGAAATTATCTACGTGCCGCCCTTTTATTGTGACTGCATTCCCGTAGGTCTTGAATGTCAAGACGCTAGGTAGCGATAAGGAGTTTTGCCATGGGATTCGTAGGTTCCCGGTCCTCCGAAATAAAATGAGCGTAATTGTCTCTTCTGTAGGTCAGAGGTTCTGTCCATTGATGCAAAATACGAGGTCCGCTTCCGTCTATATCAACCGGGTTTAGTTTCACCTCAGATTGGGTATGGAGGGGAAGTTCGGCATTCGGAGAACCGTCAATGTAGGGTAGATTGACGTCAATTAAGGAGTAAGAGAAGGAGGAAGGGCTTGTCCGCGAAGGTTGCAATACCTTGCCGGGTTGTAGTATTCGACGGTTTAATCCGGGTATCCTGTTAAATAAACTTCCTTCTTCCTTAAGGTTTGGGCTCATGTGGGTGTTCAAGAAAGGGGTAGACCTGGCACCTTGCACCATTGTAGGGGCTGGAGTAAAGGATAGAGTTTCCGTTTGTTGGTTTCGTCCCACGATTGGGGACCCTGGGATGGGCTCAACCCCTTCCTGTGGTTCCTTCAATCGAACACCAGAATTTTTTGTGGGGCAAGAAGGTAGCCGTTCGATTTGCTTAGCGAAGCCAAAGGGTTTTTTAGCCGAGATTTCCGTCGCCACAAGTGAAGAGGTTTGCGTTGATTCAGCTTCTGAGTCCTTGTCAGCTCCCTAGGTACCTTGCTTCTCGTAGGTTTCCAAAAAGCTTTTCACTCTTTCCGCAAAGATGTTATCCTCGTATTCCCCACAGGGGTCAAGGAATTCTTACTCCTTGAGTAAGTTAATCATCCTGTTCTCTTTCAGAAACAAATGTACATGAAACTTGGTTGCTTTCTCCTAGTCCTTCGTAATCCTAACTCAGAAATGTTTGAGCGTCGAATTGTGCCAAGGATTTTTGAAGGTCTTCTTTAAAGCTTGCCTTGGAATGTGGCAACGGGTGGTCCGATGTTTCGTTGACGTCGTTGCTGGGTATGCTTGAATCACTAATGACTCTGGAGGGTGAAGGGGGGGTCAGCTCTTTCGGTAGCTGATGGACCCTCGATGCTTTCCCTGGCCAATTTGTCGGCCATTTCGTTACCGCTGATCCCTTGGTGCCCAGGAACGGGTTCCCACATTACTTCCAAGGGTTCCAGAGCCGCCTTCATTTTCTCAAATTCTGAGCGATTCTTAACTGGCTTGTTCTCACAGGTCTTCCAGTCATTGGCTTCTCACTTCAGGATCCATTCAGTCGCTCAGCTGACCATGAATTTTGAATCGGTTTTGATCCTTAGCTTTTTATACCAGCTTCGTAGGCCCTTTGGGCTGATATCATCGGCGCCTCTATTTCGGTTGCATTATTAGTCTGGCTACCTTGGCTATGCTATGAGATGTTGAGATGGCTGTTCGGGCCGAGCCAGACACCGATCCCAGCTTTTGGCTCTTCGTTTACATTGTAGCTGCACGCGCGATCGACTTATACATCTACAAACGTGCCTCGCAGAGGAGGGAACCATGGATTCGGGTTCATGGTACCAGGGGGCGCACTCTTGGGGACATACTCATTCTCTTTGACAATGAGTGAAGGTTCTAGATTGAGTAATACGCTGTGAGATTTTTGGAACACAGGCGCGTCTGAAGGAGCAGAATTCTCGTCATCCGAAGATGGCTCGGTTGAGGATTCACTTTCAGCGATCGGTGATTCTTTTGCTTCCTTTCTTCTTGTCAACCGATTCCTATGGAACTTTCCTCTCCTTCGGGAGGTGTGGCTTCCTCCGGAGGCATATTTGATACGTCAAATTCATTGGGAACGTGGATTTTCTTCGGTCTCCCTCGTTAATGGGCAATCGTACGAGGGGAGCCTTAGGCGGTTGAGGAACAAACGTTTTTGTCCCTGTAGGCCTGAAGGCAGCCCGTCTGGGTACTGCCGCCTTCGTTTTCTCCTCCAGGGGTGGCTTTTGAGTTCAAGCCGCCTGTTCTACGTTGGTGGAGGTTCCTGGGTTCTGATTTTCCTTTCCAGAATTGCCCTGGGAAGTCCCTGCTCGAGAAAGGACTAGTACCCTCAAGGTTTCTTTCCTTGTTCTCCTTTTGGCAAGATTCTGGGTTGATTCAATCACTATGGGGGGGGGGGGGGGGGGTTCTGAGGTTTTGTGTGAGTCCTTAGAATCCTGGGGCTCTTTCGGACCCTCAGAAGTGCCGTCATCAAGATTCCTTGATAGTGCTTCGACTCCCCTGTTCAACTTCCCTTGTTTGTACTGGAACTTATACTGATAATTCCGGAACTTATGCTGCCAGTGGAGCAATCTAGCCCCTGGGTTATTAATGTAACTCATCATATGGACCAGTTCGTGGTCGCAGGCGAGTATGAACTCTCGACCGTATAAGTATGGTCGAAAATGTTCGTGGGATTGAATGATAGCTAAGCATTCCTGTTCTTCCTTGGGATAGCTATTCGACAGCATGCTCCGAAACGTCAGTGGTCAGTTTAAAGGTTTTCTTGAAATTAGGAAATAACGGAAATAAGGAATTAACGAATATTACGCACGGATTTTGGGCGGGGAAAGTTTTTTATTGCCTCTGTTTTGGTCGGGTTCGGTTTCAATCCGGTTATAGTTTAAGGTTGGCGCCTGGGAGTCGATACAGCAACCTCCTTATCCTCAGGTAATGTTCCTCTAGGTCCTTGAAATGAACTACGATGTCGTCTAAATATATGAAGTCTTCACTCCCATGCACTCCCTCTAGTACATTGTCATTAAGTCGCTGGAATGTAGCGGAGGCGTTTTAGATTCTCATGGTCATTCGCAAGTATTCGAAGTGTCCTCGAAGCGTAGAAAATGCTCTTTTAATTCTGTCTTCGGGGTGAGTCTATACTTGATGAAACTCACTAGCCAGATCGAGGACGGAGAACTACTGGACCTCTCCTAAATAATGAAGGATATCCGTGATAATTGGCAATGGGTAGCAATCTCCAATAATCTTTTCGTTCAGGGCGCGGAAATCCGGGCCGGATCCGTCTAGTTTCTTAGGCAAGATCCAGAGAGGCGAGTTCTAAGGGGATTGGAAGTTTCCTATTATACCGCTTTCATATTGTTTCTGTATTTGTACAGCCACTTGGTCGGCAGCCTCATTAGGGTATCGATGCTGCTTCCTTGCTATCATCTCGTCGCTAGTGGTAGGGATTCTATGTTGAACTATAGTTGTAGCCGAGAGCCTTTCCCCGTTTATGTGAAAAATGTCGGCGAAATCTTCTACCCATCTATATACGTAGTTCTTTTCTTCCGAGGTCAATTCGCAGATGCGCAGACTGGCCTTGATCCTTTCGACTCGGTCAGTGTAGGAATTTCCCATTTCCTTCCGCAAATCCTTAACTAAGTATTTGGACTCAGAGTTGCTAGATTTTTCATCTGGTGGGTCGACAAAATCATAGGGGAGGATTTCTTCCCTTCTCTTCCCTGGTGTTGATAGCGAGTACGTGGCATACTCCCTTATGAGTAGAGACAGCTGTTTCGCCTAAGTATAGACCATCAAGGGTCTTAAACCTCCTTTAATTCTGGATTGAGGACGTTTATGGCGATTGGTTGCCTCGTTCTGGCCTTGGTATTCAGTATTCTAGCGAAGGGTTTGATTTGTGGTTTTAGCGATATTCGAGCTGCCTGAGACTCCTTGTCGACAAACGGAATTCGGTTATTTGGGTTCGAGATGGTAAACAACGAATTGTGTCTGAAAGATATTTGGGCTTATTCTTACCGCAAATAGGGCCCCCCAATGATTCTGTGTGGAGAAATTGGGAAATCATTCTTCACGATATGAAACTCTATTCGGGTTCCGAATAGTGTGACGTTTATAGTTCCGATTGTCTCTACGGGGTCCGTATGTATCCCTGTTAGTAGAACTGCCTTATCAGGCAGTTACATAAAAGGGGAAGATTAATTCTTCTATCAATAGCTCAACGGATCCCTTGATTGATAGTATTAGGTTCCCCAAGGTGATCTCGAATCCAGGGAGAACGTCATATGCCATATGTCATATGCCAATGTTACTCTTAACACATAATGTAACTACTCCGCTAAGAAGTAAGGGGCATGGTTCGATATTCGAGGGAGCGCCGTTGTGTGTTTTTTTCTTGGGTTATCTCAAGGAGATTGGGTGATTTCGACTTCACACCCCTAGTCAATCAATACATGGGGAACCTATGTAGCGCGGACAGGTGCTCGATTATTCGTACTCCTGCAATCCCTTCTAACTGATTTGCCCCGCTTGGTATTGAATGGGAGATAACACAGAAATGGACATTCGCGTCTCTAATCTCCAGACCCAATTCTGCTACTATTCGTAACGCTACATTCCCCAACGCGACTTCGCGTTCGGGAGTGGCGTTGTAGGGGACGTCTAGACTGTTTCTTGCAATAAAGTTGTCGCTAGTATTCCAATTGGAGGCTTATTCGGCGAATCCTTCTTAGGAGTCGTCACCGTGTATCTCGACTGACGTGGGCAGTCGTCTTCCGGCTGAAGACGCAAGTTCAGTTACGAAGGGTGGCATTTATCTACTCTTTCCTTTTCGTAGGACTAGGGTGGCTCACATTATCATCGTCTGAGATATCGCCGTTTAATCGCGTTCTGGGTGTTCGATCGCGCGATTGGGGTGATTTTCTCCTAAAAAGGCGCGCCTCCTTTGCTGAAGGGCTTCTTCTTGTTCCAGATGAATCGTCAACATCTGCACGTTTGTATTCGTATGGGCGACTTCGGGCACGGGGTTTACAGGTCGAATTGTTGGCCGAACTGCGCACACGGGAACGGTTTTTTTGACGGGGAAGATCAGATTCTGGTATATGGTCGGACTTGGATGTGGGCAAGCAGTCTTCTGATGTTTCGTAGCATACCTTTTTCTCTTTTTCCGAGATTGAATGCCGTTGGTTAATTCTACTTCATTGGGGGCGTCCGACATTGTCTTATCTTGACATTTGCTGATCTCAGCCTTTAAGCATCAATGGATTGTATTTTGAACACCTTGCAGCATATGGTTGGAAACCTCACCCTCATCTATGAGCCTGGAATAGAGGGGTACTCTCACAGGGCCAGAGAGAGTGGGTCGTAAAAGAATTCAAATTAGAACAATTCTAATGTGGATCCTTCCTACTTCCTGCCCTATGGACAGAGGAAATAATTAGTCTCACCCTCGTCGTATGCAACAGAGTCTTACGACCCGACGTACATCCTTCATTGGGGGACATCCACAAGCTTAAACTGAACTTGGGTTCAATTGAAGCTCCGTGACATTAATTCTCTGTTCTTTAAAATGATAATGAGTCTGATTCTTGAATTGCTGAAACCAGGGGGCAAGGCGTTGCGTTCTCAGGAGGGCACGTGATCCCTTAAGTCAATTTGTAAATCCAGTTTTTGTGGCGGGGCATATAGAATATCGCATTTTACACCAACTTTTCGAGGTTATGAACAAGTAAAAATTAGCTGGACCCTCGACTTAGGCAACAGATTCTGTTAATGCAAATAATAAAGTTTATTCATAATTTGGCAAAAGAGAAGCAAGGAGGTCAATACTTTTTGGAAATTAAAGTCATTATTTATTGGTTAATAAACAAATTGTATGTTTATTCAAAATAGCCACAATTGCACCAGATATATACCGTTAGTTTCACTTGAACATTATTGTTCTATTCAAAACGATAAGTTTTGTCGATTCGTGTCGGTTAAAGATGTTACCGCATTCTCGTTAGTACGCTTACTGATCATTTCGGAACCAGTCATTACACATATACATACATACATATATGTGTACAGAGAGTCGCTCACTCTCTGTGACAAAGATAACGTAAATCAAACCGCTTTAAAATAACTCTCAACCTTAACATACCGCCCGCCTAGTGGTATAGGAGCAGCACGAAACTAATTTAAATTTTGTTTATTAGATAATGTAGATTACATAGATTTAAACTGGTAGTAACAGTTTGATGTATTCATATATGCCGCCCGCCGTCTAGAAACGGTGCCGAAGTTAAACAATGGCCGCCCGCCATGAGCAATATTTGCATTTCTCAGAAATCTCATTCTGGAGGAACTTAATACCTAAAGAGAGTGCATATACTTACTTTGAATACAAGCAAAATAAAACGATAAAATGAAGCATAGAAATGCGACAAAAAAAAATATACGAAGCTTTACATAATGCTCATTCAAAATTAGTTTCTCAACAAATAAAGTGCCCTACAATTGGGTCACTTAAGCAACAATACTAGCGGTCAACTCAGCAGCTCCCGTAGCAGAAATAGGTAATAAGCAAATTTTGGAAATTGGGCGATCGTACTCGGCAGTAGCAGTCTTAATCCGAACGGTACGGACCAGACCATCGCTTCCAGGCCTACAGTTAATAATTCGATCCAAATGCCATTTAGACGGAGGAAGTGCATCATGTCGAATGAGGACCATATCTCCTTCTCTAACATTAGGCTGTTGTTTTTTCCATACGTGACGTTGTTGTAGAGAATGCAAATATTCCACGTTCCACCGTCGCCAGAATATTTCAGCTATACCTTGCACTATTGGCCATCGCTTTAATCTATTTTCCTGAACAAATTGTACAGAGGGTTCCGGAAGACTAGTCATAGGAGCTCCTATCAAAAAATGACCTGGTGTTAGATAAGAAAAATCATCTGGCTCATCAGAGAGAGGACGGATAGGTCGAGAGTTGAGACAAGCCTCGATACGCGATAGAGTAGTTGTAAATTCTTCGAACGTAAGAGTATGAAATCCCACACTTCTACGCAAATGGTGTTTGAGACTCTTGACACCCGCCTCCCACAGACCTCCAAAGTTAGGAGCAGCAGGGGGAATGAAATGCCAAGTAGTTCCCTCAGCTGATAAAATATTGTGTAGATCTGGATCCTGACGCAATTGAGAGAGATTATCTCTCAATTCTCTATCAGCACCTTGAAAGGTAGTGCCATTATCGCTGTATATATGGGTGGGAATTCCTCGGCGTGCAACAAAACGCTGGTAGGCAGCTAAAAAACCCTGTGAGGAATAGTCTGAGACCAATTCTAAGTGAACTGCTCTGGTTACACAGCAGACGGAAAGTGCTACATAGCCCTTATCACTTTTTTGACCTCGACCTGGGGAAAAACGAATTTGGAAAGGACCAGCGTAGTCCACTCCAGTATGACTGAATGTTCTGGAACTTGTCGTCCTAAAATCAGGCAAGCTACCCATCAATTGTTCAACGATAGCAGTACGTTGGCGTACACAAATTACGCAGTGACGAATTAAATTCTTCACCAGATTCCGACCTCTGATTACCCAGAATCCTTGGCGGAGTGTGTATAAGGTCAGCTGAATGCTACCATGCATGGCTCTGAAGTGAGCATGCCGAGTAATCAGATCCGAAACGCGGTGATTAGGTAGAATAATCGGATGTTTTTAATCATAACCTATAGCAGCCTTATGTAGCCGACCTCCCAAGCGTAGTACGGCTGAACCATCTAAAAACGGATTAAGCGCCTTTAAAGATGAGTTCGAAGAAATCGGATCTCCCTTTTTTAAAGCACGAATTTCGGTTGCAAAGGCAGTACCTTGAACGTTAAGTATCCAGAATAGAGAACTCTGATTAATTTCAGAAGAAGAAAGAGGAGAGGAACGTGACTGCTCTTCAGAATCGGGCACTTTTCCTAATTTCCTGCGCAGGACCTTATTAACTCGCAAACAATAGGCCGTCACTCTGATTAGTTTATGCCATGATGAAAATTCATCAGCCAAATACGATATATTTGAACTTTCCTTGTTAACAAGATGAGCTAGCTGTGCTTTAGGTATCGTCTTTTGCCTTCACAGAGTTACGCGATAGCCAGGGTGGACCTTGCACACCACAATGCATGATTGAGCACTTGTTCGGGCAAGATGCCCCTTGAAGCGCAGTCAGCAGGGTTGTCCCCAGTTGAAACATGTCTCCACTTGGCATGTGGAACATGTTTGTGAACTTGTGCGACTCGATTTGCAACGAAGGTTTTCCAGGAAGAAGGATGTTTGCTTAGCCAAGCAAGAACTACCGTAGAATCGGTATGACAGTATAAGGGAATTTTTTCAAAACTCATGGTATTTATAACAAAACTTACTGTTTTTGCTAGTAATTGAGCCCCGCACAATTCTAATCGAGGAATACTCACAGGAAGAATTGGAGCGACTTTAGTCTTGGCAAATAACAACGTTACCTGCACTTCGCCGTTTTCCTGAAGAATGCGAAGATATACGACTGCGGAATAGACTCTCGCAGAAGCATCAGAGGACCCATGCAGTTCGCACCCTAAACTCGATCGGGTTTGTCCCGACCATCTTGGTATTCGAATTTCTTCTAGTTTTGGAAGCCCTTGGTAATAGGTATTCCGCTGAATCAATAAGTCATCTGGAAGGGGATCATCCCAATCCAGTTTATTCAACCAGATTTCTTGCATCATTCGTTTAGCCATGATCACAACAGGAGAAAGCCATCCCAGTCGATCGTAAAGTTTGGCTATAACAGAGAGAGTTTTTCTCTTAGTTGGCTGGTCAATAGGGAAAGCCTCTACGCGAATTTTAAAGTTATCTGAAGGCGGATCCCAATGTAAACCCAGTACCTTCATTTGGATGTCCTCCCCAGAAAAAAAGTCAAAGGCTCTTTCGTGGTTCCCTTGTGGACAGCCAGATAACAACGGTTCATAGTTCGCTGCCCACTTTCGAAGATGAAAACCGCCTCGCTCCATCAATTGAGAGACTTGTACTCTCAATAGCTTGGCTTCCTCAATCTCATCCGCGCCAAAGAGTACATCATCAACATAAACGTTATTTTCTAGAATAACTTTGACCTGAGGAAAGTGAGATCCCTCGTCATTCGCCAATTGTTTAATAACTCGATTGGCAAGGTAGGGAGCCCAGGCCGTTCCATAAGTGACCGTAGTCAGCTGCCATGCTTCAAGCTTACCTTCTTCAGAATACCATAGGATGCGTTGATAATCGCAATCACGCGGATCTATTTTAATTTGACGGAACATTTTTTCCAAGTCAGCTACAAAACCAAACTGATATCCGCGCCAACGCATGATAATTGAAATCAAATCAGTTAATAATTTTGGTCCCACTTGTAAATGTGAATTTAATGAAGAGGCATTAGATGTGAGACTTGAAGCGTTAAAAACAACACGTAAATGTTGTGGAATAAACTTCATGTGATTTAACTGACGGTATTCAGCTAAGAAGGCTGCATATTCAGCTTGAAGGTCTGGTTTGTTGATTAAACGCGCCTGACTCTTTTTTTAAATCAATTTTGCTCTGTTTAACGAATTTCCGATGTCTATCGGAGGCCCATTTTTAAAGGGTAAACGAACCATGTATTGACCAGAAGGCAATCGTTGGTACGTGGAACAGAAATATTCCTCGCAACGAATTTCATCTTCTGTCAAAGAAGATGTAAATGGAGGGTCTTCCATTTCCCAAAAACGAGATAAATCTGCATGAAGTACCTCTTCAGTAATACTGAGATGGGTGGCGACAGAGCCACCGTCAGAGAAATTGCGTAACGGACCAGATAAAATCCAACCAAATACACTATTTTGTGCGGTTAGAGTACCTAATGCGCCTTGTTTCAAACCTGGCAATAAGCAAGATCCAAAACGATCCGCTCCTAAGATAATGTCTACTTGAGAAGTTTCAAAAGGATCAGGATCAGCTAGGCTGCGTTGTTTTAACTCTTGCCTATTTATTCCACTAGGCAAATCAGGTGGAGAATAAGACGTTAAATTCTGAAGTACTAATGCGTACAGAGATATTGAATTCAGGTTGCCCTCCTTGGGACGCAACCATATTTTAGCGAGCTTCTTTGCCGTACCAATAAATTCTCCTCCTACTCCAAAAACTTGTGTATTAATCCTTTGATAAGCAGGTCTCAAAATCCTAAGAACTTTCTCAGACATAAAACTACATTCAGAGCACTGATCTAACAATACTCGAAATCGACCGGAACTGCCATTATCTGACTCTAATTCAATAACAGCCGTGGCTAGCAAGGTGGAACGTGAAACAAGATCATAATTGTTTAAAAGGCATGAAATATTATTACCAGTTGAGACATGATGCGTTCCTCTTATAGTCGATGGAGTTGCCTGATTGGCATGTTCATGTTGATCAGCTTGAGAAGTAGATGTCACCCGTGACGTAACCGTAGTACAATCCGTTAAGTTATTCGAGGATGTTTGAGCTGCTGAGTTAACCGATGAATCTCTATATTCAACGTGTAGCAAAGTATTGTGCTTCCGACGACACGTTGCACAAGAGAATCTGCTGGAACAATTATAAGGTTTATGTCCTGGAGTCAAACAATTTTTACATGCGTGTTTTTGAAAAACGAATTCTTTTCTTTTATCAATAGGCATTGCCTTAAAATCTTTACATTTAAAAAGCGTGTGATTCTCTTTACAGAGGAGACATTTTGAATTAGAAGAGGCAGCATGACTTTTGACAGATTGAGACTTGTTTGATTTACTTTTTTCCGTCAATCCGGATTTTGAAAGTTGAATTGCGTCTAACGTTCTAATTCTTGTCGCTAAAAATTCGTCTAAAACTTCGTAAGAAGGATATTCTGTGCGCAAGAGAGCAGCAAGAGATTCATTGGTGGTATCACGCAGCAATTTTAAATCATCGATAGAATTATTGTTAACATTCGGTATGCTCGCTATTGCACTAAGATGAGCACCAATCAATGATCGCTTGTTGTCATATCTTTTTTTTATTGCCTCCCAAGTAGTTTGAAAATTAACATCTGTCACTTCAATGTGTTTAATTAGATGTTCTGCCTCTCCAGTCAAACATGTCTTTAGATATTGAAAACGTACAATGCTTGACAAAGAATCGTTGTGTACAATTAGAGCTTCAAACAAATCGCGAAAATTTTCCCAATCGGTATAGTTACCAGAAAAAGATGGAATATTAATTTTTGGTAATTTGAGAACATTAGAATTCTGTTGTGCAACATTATCTCTGAAGGAACGTTCTAGAAGTGTCGAATCATGTGGAAGAAAAGCATCAATTTGACAATTAATAAAATCGTACGCATCATGAAAGGCGTCTTCGAGTTTTAAAAAATGATTTTGCGTGAAATAATCAACTTTGAGTCTATCTTCCGCCGAAGCGAGTTTGTGAACTTGTAAATCTAAATCTATACACTGTTCCCATTTTTGTTGTAACAAATCAAGACGTCCCCGTGCTGTGGTAATATTCCTTCTCGCAGTGGGAATTTTTTTATAATTAGATTCTGTTCGTGAAATAGAGTCATGTAATTTTTGTAGTTGAATACCTAAAGTTTTTAGATCAGTTTCCATTTTGACAGTAATTTTCATACAACATTCAGAATCGAGGGATTAGTGCATACATTTTCAATCCAAAGTAAATTTGGATAGAATTATTAAATTACTGTTTCAATGAAAGAACATTTTTAGAATCATAATGATTCAAATTGTAAATAATGAGCAAGCGTACATAATTGAAGATGTTCAGGACTTACGTTGATAGAGCTACAAAAAAAGAAGCTTTGAACGTGAAAGCATAAATTTTAAACCTCACACTGTAGTAGAATTTCCATGGAAAAATTGACAGCTGGCAGCAGCATCGTTTTGTCGGTCCAAAATAAGTAGTATATCTTCCGTAGATCAAGAAGAGAAAAAGAGAGTTTTCATGAACTTCCTTTATACTGAGGATTACTCAGAATTTTAAATGTAACAGAAGAAAATCAGCTGGAGAACAGGCAGGCATCCTTCATGAAGAAATCAAAATAACTTCTGGCCGATCGATATTTTGTAAGAGTGAGAGAAAGCCACAGTGAGCAGAGAGGTATTGCGAAACCACATAATGAGCGTTGAGTCATATATTAGAAGCGTCTTATCAAGCAAGTGTACTCGTCTGCGTGAGCACACTGCGTTAACTTTGAGAAGATATATGCTTCGTAGGTGTGAACTCGTTTACTTAAGAACACACTCACACATACAAAAAAAAATTGAATTTGCACTAGCCACAACTCACTAGCCCAAATCAACTGTCCCAATCAATTTTTATTGATGTTTCACTGTTCTAGATGTACCTAATGTACAATTATTTTTAAAAAGGCACAAATTGATTCTGGAAAAATCATTGTAATAGTCTGAACACCATGATTTCGAATTAACCGACGTGACGCCATGTCAAATCTGAAGCATTCGAAACGTTTAATCGTTGAAAACTTCATTTTTTAATGTTTCAGAATCCACTAAAAACACACCCCACATCCCGGACGAGCCGCCAAATGTTAATGCAAATAATAAAGTTTATTCATAATTTGGCAAAAGAGAAGCAAGGAGGTCAATAGTTTTTGGAAATTAAAGTCATTATTTATCGGTTCATAAACAAATTGTATGTTTATTCAAAATAGGCACAATTACACCAGATATATACCGTTAGTTTCACTTGAAAATTATTGTTCTATTCAAAACGATAAGTTTTGTCGATTCGTGTCGGTTAAAGATGTTACCGCATTCTCGTTAGTACGCTTACTGATCATTTCGGAACCAGTCATTACACATATACATACATACATATATGTGTACAGAGAGTAGCTCACTCTCTGTGACAAAGATAACGTGAATCAAACCGCTTTAAAATAACTCTCAACCTTAACAGATTCTTACGACTCAATGTAATTTCTACAGCGGGGAAAGCTCGCAAGTTCTGGATTGAAGTTAATTTCGATTCAGAATTAGCGACATTATTCCTTCTTCCCTAACAACATAGTTAACCTGTGTCAAATCACCCTTTTTGGATTCTCAACGTTTCATGGCCGAGCTTGCTTAGAAAGGTTAATCCGGACTCCCGCCTGGTTCAACAGTCTTTCCAAAAAGGACGAAAATTCGTCGTGACTAGTAAACTTTTGGGTCTCAAGTTCCTGAAGTTCAAGAAGTTCCCGTGGGACCTTGGGGGCTACAAAAACGACCCGTTCGGGTTCGCCAACTTCGCTTTTCGCGTCGGCAGGTTTTTTCGCGAATTTCTTTCATATTTTCCTTCCCGCACGGTATCTTTGTTTGTTCCTAGCGTTACTGTTGCCCGGAAGGTTAGCCATTATTAGGTCGTACCATAATTGGAAATGCTGGCTGTTACGTACAAAAATAATTCTTGAATCAAAGTCCAATATCTCGCTCAATAGCGAAATATGGCCAAATTAAAAATACTGTGCCAATTACGGCGACGTCCCCTAGCAATTTAATGCGTGTTTTTTTGATTTAATTTGGGGGTACTCTAACCAATTAAGGCGTCAGTACGAGATTCAAGCTTTAGTCTTGGACGCAAACTTAAAAGGCATCATTAACAATTGAAGAAATAATCGAAGGAAGCCTTTGAATCGAGTTCCAATATTTCCACTAAGAGTGGAAAATTGTCAAATTAAAAATACCGAGCCAATTACGGCGAGGTCCCCTGGCAATTTAATGCGTGGGTTTTTGATATATTTTGGAATTACTCTGTATTCAAAACCCTACCTCGATTATTTAACATTGTGGCATTGCTGCTATAATTAAAAGCTGATAATTATCAGCTAAATCAGATTTTTCAATTTTTGATTTTGATGTATTTATAGTAGCCGTCTAGTAACAAAAGTTACTAATATCGGAACAGAAAGTCCTGACACTTGTGAAAAAGTAGCTCTATTTCAGTGAAAAAAAATTGCACTTAGTTCGCATTTAGGAAGGCTGATTCGAAATTTGTCTACCTGTTCGACGACGTTTATCGTATCTCGGTGAAAAATTTGTTGTTGTTGTAAGAGCAACAAATCTGGAGAAAATCACTGTTTTCAATGCCTAGATTTGGAAGGTCAATTTTCAGCTGTTCCTAAAGTTGCAAAAATGTCCCGAAAAAATGGAAAAAATTCAAGTGGATTACTTGTCTATTTGTAAATGGAGCCCAAATATGAAATTTTGAACATATTAAAAATTGTGGTTACGAGAATTGTTAATGCAAGAAAAAATTATATCCGGCTTGAATGGAGATATCGAGACGAATTAAGGTTTTAAAAAAAGAGCTCAGTACACTGATAAAGCTTGGACCAATAAAATGTGGATAAAATTGTATATTTTTCTGTAAATTGAGTTCGCATGATTTCGACTTTAATGAGCTATGCTAAAGTCTCGTGAGGGAATAGTAGTACAAAAAAAGGGTGACGCGTGCTCATAACCAAGTCGCCCCCAACTGCGAAGACTTGAGAAAAAAGGTCTGCTTCTGTACGGTTCCCTACAGATACAGAGTATAGGTCAGAGTCTTGGTCTAGGACTGTACCTGGCCATATGGTTATAATTTCCTTTTCATTTGCAACTTTTCAGATATCAGTATACTATACATGCTAAAATTTTATTTTGCGTCTACAGTAATGATTAACTTACAATTACATTTGTGAAAATGGTTTTAAATAAGGCGTAATTTTTTCAGTTAATTGAAAGAGTATTAAAAATAGTAAAATTCTCATTCTTAAATTTTTAACTATCACTTTTTTCTAAAGAACAAAATTGTAGGAAAAAACAGAATAGTATGCATTTTTGTAAAACATTACATTTTGTCAATTTCAATATATTAATTCAATTGTACAATATGAAAGCAGCGAATGTTTAAAATGTCAGTGCAATTAGGGTGGTCTAAAAATTCGACTTTTGTTGACCGATACCACCCCTCCCCCACATTTGTTCGTTTCTGGAAAAAGAAATTCTCAACTTTCTTTAAAATCGGTCAACATTAACCCGTGCCCCCGGGCTGTTGGAATTAACATGGGATTTTAAATGAGAAAATTTAGGTTTTCGAAAAAATGAAAAAAAAAGATGTACTTTTTATTAACTTTTTGTTAATTAAAGTTTGGTCACCTCTATAGGAATGTTCCAAGAATAATTTCCACCAAATAACTTTTGATATCGGCACCCCCTTACCCCAACCCCTTTGTCTTGTGGCCGGAAAATGCCTAAAAAATGCAAAATATCTGTTTTATGTAAAATTCATGCTAAGGACGGTATTAAGACGGATAAGTGACAAGATTCCAAGTTTTTAAAAATTAATTTTCAATTGTTTAAACAATTTTACTGTCTTAAACCATTTTTTCGAGTGTAAATTGTCAAAAGTTATTATTTTTTGTTATAAATCATACAGTTGATGAATTTCAAGGATGATATTTGTTGCCTAGCATATTTGGTAATTACTTCAACAATTTTTCCCCTGTAAATCGTACAAAGTTTTTTTTCTGGAGTTAATGACACAATTAACAAATGTAAAAAGTATTATTTTTCTTTGCTTCGGATATTCGGTCATTGTTCCAATAATTTTCATTTGTTCAAACAATTTTTTCATCATTTGCAAAAGTTATTTTTTTCTCAAATTAATGTCGCAGGTAATGAATCTTAAGATTGATACTTTTTCTGAAAGACAGTTCGCAATTATTCAAACCATGATATTACTTGTCCTCCACCTTTCCTATCAAAAGGCGCAAGTGAATGATTATTAATTATTTAAATAGTTGCAAAACTGTCTTCTGCGATAAATATCGCACTTAACATTCGTTGACTGCATCATTAATATCATAAAATAGTAATTTCAAAGATTTACAGAGGAAAATATTGTTTCAATGATTGAAAATGTTTCAATAATTTTAAACTGTCTTCCACACAAAATATCACTCTTCTTGTCTTGCAATTACACCAGAGTCTCGATAGATGAACAATCTCGGGGGTTGCCTGAAAATAGCATTGTTCATATAGCGCGTACAGCGAAACGTAAACAGGCAGGGCCGCCTAAACCTTTCCCATAATATTGCTCAATCTACTTGACTGAGTAGTATAGTGCATGCGTCCCTTCAGAGGCGGAGTCGCAACCGTCTCTCGCCCTGCCCCCTGAGAAACTGTGGGGACCAGCAATTTTAGGAATTCATATAACGCGTACGATCGCGCGTTCAAATAGTGAGACTCTGGTGTACTTCTAACTTGCGTATATAAATCAATATCATTTTTCAAATTAGAAAATATTATAACACGCTTATTATTGATGTGTAAGTACAGTTATTCTTGAAAAAATTATACATATTATTATTAGTAAGTGTTATTTCTTAATAATATACCTTAGAAACACTTATTTGTAATTGGATATAATACAAGTTGAGTTGTAGAAACTCGCAAATGGATAATTGAATTCTATTCTACTTTAATACTCTTTTCAATTAATTGAAAAAAGTTAACCCTTATTCAACACCATTTACAAAAATTTAATTGCAAGTCAATCATTACTGTAGACGTAGAATAAAATGTTAGCATGTATAGTATATTGATATCTGAAAAGTTGCTAAATGAAAAGGAAATTACAACCATACGGCCAGGTCCAGTCCTAAACCAAGAACTGAACTATAGTCTATATCTGTAGGAAACCGTACAGAAGCAGACCCTTTTTCTCAAGTCTACGCAGTTGGGGGCATTTTTGCCCAGACACATGGTTATTTTCTTAATCTTCCTTTTTCTCTATTTCCGACATGAGCAGGGCCTCTCACTTCGAAAAGGATGAATTAGGAAAAATCTACAATTTCAAATACCGTAAGATAGTTGAAGATGCGGGAGTGAGTGAGGGAAATGAAAAGTGCATGCGAGGCAGAGAGGGGGGGGGGAGGGATATAAGAAGGGAGCGATAGAAACCGATTTTTTGACCTGGCGGCTTGAAAGCGAAAATCGAAAATCAAGCTCGCAACGCTTCAAGAAAACTTGGAAAAACAAACGAATGCGGACGGGGGAGGAGAGAAAGGCATGGGCTAAAGCGAGAAGGGAAGAATTGAGAAGGGGACACAGAATTTAAATGAACTTGCCGTAGAGCTGACGAGTAAGAAAAGGTCGTTTAAAACTAGGCGAAAGTTTGAGCTAGTATCTTTCATTAATTATAGCTTACGGCTTATATCGATCGGTCACAAATCGACTCACTTTTGAGACGCTTCATGGGGCTTTTAAAAACTCACATTTTTATATACGGGTAGTACAAAAATTATCATGTGCATTATGAGGCAAAAGCGTCGAACTCGTCTCAAATCGGTCTCGCGATAGTAATGACTGTTCTGCCAGCGCACTCGCAATCCGAATTTTGCCTTTTCTCGTCCCACTGGATCAACTGCCATCTAAAAATGACACCGGCTCCCAGTAGAACCACGGTAAATCACACATGGGTACATCTCATGACCGTGAGATGAGCGGCCATATATATATATTTGGTTTCGATTCCTTTGGAATAGAACCGACGGGCGTATGACAAAGCCACCGAAAGCGTCCTCGGGTTGTGGATAGAGGGTCCCTGTACCAAGGGTTTCTGCTGAATATGGTTACAATAATTAATAAGCAGTCGCGGACAATTGTCCAGGGATGGTCCCGAAGGAATAACTCCTAAGCGAAGGCGTAACAACCGTGCCGAAAGCTGAATGGCACCTGGGTTAGGTGTCTCAAACGGTGACTCTGGGATACCGGGCGACCTCTCAGAGTATCAGCCTTATCCTTGCACGCGGGGCTCTACAAGGATGGACTAACCCTTTCCCTAGCTGCTCGTGGGAACAACAATGAAACCACCAAAACACCAAAATGTTGTAGATGCGGTTCAAGACAATCGAACGCGCAGAGCACCCGACAATGGTCCGCAAACAATTCCGATCAGCCTAGAGTTCGGGGTGCTGAAAATAATTTAGATGGAAACACGACGACGAACCGGCGAAACGCCCACTTTGAGTGGACGGATCAACTCAGGGATGACGTGCTAGACTGCTACGATGCCAGCATTATCCCTGTTCGCGGAGGCTTTATGGCTCGTATGTGCACTCTGTGGTGCCAGAAACACCCAGAGCTTCAGCACGTTTTGCATCAGTCTTTGCGAAATCAATCCGTCAACCTCCGGAAATATGGATATGTACGCGGAGCGCTTCCCCAATGGCTGCTTGATCAAGCTGCAGACGAAGATGAGGAAGCGACATTGAGACCAACCGCAGAAAGCAGGCACCTTCTAAGAGATGATCGCAATTTCATTACAAGAAGGAACATTAACATGCAAGTTGCTCCTAAGCCCCAAGATCTGGCTGAAAAGGATGCCTCCCTTCGTGGAAATATCTCGCAAGAGTTCGACCTCTGGACCATCAATTGCTTAGTTTATGGTGCTGCAAGAGCTTTGGCTGATTCAAATCGAAGGCTGAAACCGACGATGGATCAAAAGACCAAAAGACGCTTGCATCAACTGAACAAGAAGATTGGATGGGCAAGACAGAATGCGTCCCGTGTTCAATGTGTGATTGACTACATAACATCTGGTAAACCGTTTACGGAAAGGGTTGGAAAGTTCGCCCAAGAACTAAGGATCTTGAATCACACACTAAACAAGTCAGAGCTGCTGACAATCAAGCAGCATATTGTTGACAAAATACGGCTGTTATCTGACGCAAGGAGGAGAATACAGAAGAGGGAGAGATGGATCAGGGAGAATCAACAGTTTCTCGCTGACCCATCGCGCCTCTTCAGCGATCTACCTGTTTCTGTAAAAAATCCACCCAAGTCCAAGGAGATAGAGACTTTTTGGAGAGAGGTGTGCAAGATCCCGAAAACACTAGAGTTGAAAGAAGATACAATATCATCCGCTTCAAGGAGTTTTGCGACAACCTCATGAAATCTGAGGAGGAATGTCCATCAATCACTGCCCAAGAGGTGAAAAAAGCACTTAGAGGCACGAAGAACTTTTCCGCTGCTGGACCAGATTGTATCAAGAACTTTGGTGGAAGAAGTTTACTTTTACACACCAACATTTGGCCCGCATATTCACCTCATATTTAAAGTCGGAGACGCCCATTCCGCAGTGGATGGTGTTAGGACGCACTATACTCCTGCCAAAAAAAGGCAACTTGTCCAACCCAGAGAACTACAGGCCAATAACTTGTTTGAACACGTTGTATAAGATCATGACAGCTGTCCTCAACAACAGGATTGTTCGACGAATTGAGCCTGTATGGCGAGATATGTGCGAACAACGTGGCTCGAAAAAAGGTGTAGCAGGCTGTCGAGAGAACCTGCTAATTGACAGGTGTGTCTGTAAAGACGCTGCAGCCCATCAGCGCGTCCTGTCAATGGCCTGGATTGACTACCGGAAAGCTTTAGATTCAACCTCTCATAGACTTATCATCTGTCTGTTGGAAAGCTTGAAGGTACATCCACACATAGTGAGATGCATAGAGAGATTGATGCCTCTTTGGAAAACTAGATTTACTATCTCATCTAGAAATTATCGTGTGACAACGAACAACATCACCTTCCAGAGGGGTGTCTTTCAAGGTGATACCATGAGCCCTCTGCTTTTTTGCATCACACTTCTGCCTCTATCTCTCGCACTACGAAATTCTCCTGGATACCTCTGTGGCGACACTAATCAGCGCGAGCATAAGGTCACTCATGTATTTTATATGGATGACCTGAAGATCTATGCCTCTGGTAAAAGCAAACTTCAAACTGCTATAAATATTGTCAAGAACTACACAGGAGAGATTGGGATGGACTTTGGCTTGGACAAGTGTGCCAAAATTCATCTGAAGAAAGGAAAGATTACTGGCGTTCCCAAGGACCCTGAGCTTGTGTATATAAGTGTTATCAGACGTCTTAATACTGGAGAGACCTATACATACCTGGGCGTGCCTCAAAACCGCATTCAGGATCTAACATCAGTGAAGGAGTCTCTCCGAAGCAGATACAAGCATCTTCTTCGACAGATTTGGTCTTCCAATCTGTCGGCGTTGAACAAAGTATCTGCGACTAACATGCTTGCCGTCCCGGTTATACTCTACTCGTTCGGGGTAGTTCAATGGACGAAGAACGAGCTTGAGGCCCTTGATGTCACTACACGTAAGATCATGCATATGCATAAAAGCTTGCATATCAATTCGTCAGTTCCGCGATTATACATTTCACGCCGTCAAGGCGGACACGGACTTCTGAATCTCCAGTGTCTTCATAACCGGATTGTTCTAAGTACAGCTTACATCGTTGCGAATGGCAGAGATCCTCTCCTAAAGATGGTCAGGAACCACGAGATGATTGGCGAAGGAGCGTTCCTTTACAAAGCCGCGGAGCAAGCGGCCGAGACCCTTGGCCTGAATTTTGACATCAGAAGTGAGGAAAGTGCATTACTTCATCTCGATGCTTCACTTCTAAAAACCAAAGTGAAGAAGGCAGAGGTTGAAAATTTTCACCAAGAGCTACTCGACAAGAAAATGCACGGAAACTTTCACACAAATGTAGAAAGGCAGTCCTTGTCGAAGGAGCAAACTTTTGCTTTCCTCAAATCATCAGGGCTTAATTCAGGTACAGAGGGTTTTATTTTCGCATGCCAGGACGGTGTCATTTCCACCTTAACGTACCGTAACCGCATTTTATGTCAAGAAGTTCCCAGTGATAGTTGCAGAGCGTGTCATGCACACGCTGAGTACCTAGAACACATACTATCAGGGTGTCCGACCCACGCAGGAACGACGTATATCTATAGACATAATGCGGACCTAAGAGTGCTTTATTACCATCTTTGTCGCTCTTACGGTGTTGGCCGCGACCCTGCCCTGCTGAACGCTCCAAGGGAGATAGAGTCAATTGTCCGAAACGAAAAGTGCCAAATTTTCTGGAACTACGATTTTCGGGCAGCAGTCTCCGTTGCGCACTCGAGGTCTGAAATTGTTCTCCAAACTTCGAGAAACGAACTATATTCGTGATCGAACTCTCGGCTCCGTTCGAGTACAACATCACTGCAAAGGAGAAAGAGAAAGAGGAGAGGTATCAAGACCTTAAAAAAGAGCTACAACGACTGTACCCAAAATATTCGGTACAAGTAATTGTCCTTGTGATAGGTGCTCTCGGAGGTTCGAAACTATCACTGGTTCGTAACCTTAAAGCCATACCCGTGTGCCAAAAATATGCCAAAGCACTTGCGAGATGGATGCAGAAAGCTGTCATCCTTGGGTCGCTTCGTGTCCTCAAGACACACGAGGGTTTCGCCGGCCTGCCGCTGTGATTACGTCGTTGCCTATGACCACTCATCTCACGGTTGTGAGACGTGGCCATAGGTGTGATTTACCGCGGTGCTACTGGGGGCTTTTGACATTTTTTGGATGGCAATTGCTCTTAGTGGGACCCTGCGGTGGTTGTTTAATAAGTAATAAAAGAAAAATTATTTTAAAAAATAATGGACACTTTGATTCCTTAGTTTCAAGTTTGATAACGTCCCATTCATGGAGAACACCGATGACTTGGTCCAAATGTTTTTTAATTATTTGCAAATCACAGTCTGAAATACTAATCAATCAGCTTTTCTACTTCCTCAGTCTTTGCTGCATTTGATGTACTGCACGGAAAGAAATTTGGGGCGACTGCGGTACTTATACGTACCACTGCTCAGCTAAACACACGAGCGCCGACGCGCCCTGCATTCAAGACGTCTACTCTCTTATTTTGAGAACGCTGCTATCCCACAGACGAGCGAACGACGCGCCAAACTTTTGGGACAACAGACCCAAAACTCAGTATGACGGTTGCGTTATTTTCTGGGGACGCGTTTGAGACACGTGTGCAACCTCACGTAAATTTACTTATATGTAACTATAGATATATGGGTAGGCTCCAATTCCGTGAAAGCTTTCGATTTTAATAGGGGTTTTCTTTTTCATTCCGAGCATAGAAATGTAGAAGTCGATCGACTACTGTAGCACGAAAAATAGCGCTGCTGTCGCGTTAAAATCGTGGTTGTGTTGCCCTACTACACCGAACGCAACAGCTGCCCTAAATTTCTTTCCATGTGATCCATGTGATCAGCGATAGTTGCACAAGAGCGTCTATGCATTAGATTTTTTAATTTTTGTCATTTTCTATTTTTTATATAAATAAACAACGACCGAAAATGAGACATTTTTTAATTATTATTTTTTATCTTCAAATCAATAACTTCCCAGATAACAATGTGCTCACACCTTGCACGCATGGTGTTTGCACGCGTGTCGACCGATCGGCACGATGTGAGGGCAAGAGTGCAGACATATGTGTCCTCATATGCGTCGCATATGCGCCGCACGTGTGTCGGCACGTGCGTGCCAGCGTCGTGCTAGCATGCACGTGTTTTGAGTTATAATTATTGAAAGCAAGATGTTAAAAATAACATAAGTAACAGGAAACATTGTATGACGTTTTTAAGAAGAGACTCTTGTGTTGAAAGTTGTTATTTCACAACTGATGATGCAACAGGTGTTTATTCTAAAAGCGACATACGCAAAATTATTCCTGCTACCTCTTAAATAATGTATTAGCGAGAAATATATATTTATCTTAAAATATCTTTTTATTTCGAACAATTTAAATTATTCAAAACCGAGCGTTTATTCAACACCTTTGTTAGAAAACAAAGGGATTTTATAGAACACTACCATATACTTTTGAATCTTCCAGTTAATTACTTTCAATTGTTTTTCAAGTTGCATATTTTTAATCGTTCTACTTCTGAGATTTAAGAACTTAAATCTCAGAAGTAGAACGATTAAAAATTTGCACTTGAAAAACTTGTTTTCGATCATTTTAAATCTGAATATAGTTACTACCCTTATAATAGTTATTACCCTCAGATCGTGCTGTCACTGTGCTTGCATTGTTGCCGACACATCGTGCTTGCACGCCATGCGCCCATGTGCGTCCGCATTCATTGTTATCTGGGTTAATTAATCACATTTTTGACGAAAATGAATGGCGAAGTATCCAAAGCATATGCATAATTTACAGGATATCGAATCTAATTGTTATAAACAAATTATATCAACAAAATGTCAACATATTGGAAATTTTGCTTACAAAGTATATTTTTCAGTTGAACTTGCTTGATTTTATCAACAGGATCACGTTTGATCATGAACATTTGTTTATTTTATAAACAAATGCATAGTTTGACCATTTATAGATAGAAAGTGATCGTTTTTCTTTCTAATCGTCTTTAAATTACATAAGTGGTGATATTTAGTGACAAAGAATTGTCATTTAATATTATCTGTTTATGTTATACATAAATTTTATAAACAAATGCATAGTTTGACCATTTATAGATAGAAAGTGATCGTTTTTCTTTCTAATCCTCTTCAAGTTACATAAGTGGTGATATTTCGTGAAGAAGAATTGGCATTTGATATAATTTGTTTATTTTATGAACAAATGCATAGATCAGCCATTTGTAGACAGAAGGTAATAGTTTTTTATTATTCCCTTCAAATGATATCACTGGAAATGTTTGATGATGTTCTAGAGGAATTAGCTTCCAAGTTGTACTTGTCAATCATTTCAATAATTTCAGGATCCATTGCAAATTCATTATTGCACCACTTTTGCCTTAAAGAAGCAATAAATATATTAGATGACACAAGGAGCTTATGTATTAAATCTTCATTGGTCGAAATTTGAGAGCACTTTCGTGTTTTGAATTCTCTGAACCGCTTGAAATCCTTATTACGGGCTTCTGCAGCTTCTTCTGTATACTATCCGATTGGAAGTTAAAAATGCTGCATAACCGTTGCTCCACGCAACAAGATTTTGTGTACTGTTGGAGGCATAAAATACCACGGGTAAAGACTAACGTAAAATGGTGCTGTCTCAAATGCGAACTTGTTAAAAAACACGGGGGGGGGGGGACTTTTGTGCTACTTGTCAACATTTGCAAAACTTGAGAAAATCTCACAACCAACGCTTTATTCTCTCCTGTTGTTTCAGCAGCTAGGTCAGGATCCGCGAAAAATCTTCTAGCGGTCTTCCACTGTTTGAGTTACCAGTCCCATGCCTTGGTTGATCTATGATCAAACTGGTTCTTTCTTTAAACTCCTTGCATATTCGAGTATGAGCAGTGTCTTAGTATGTAAAGGAGAAATACCGTATTCTAAGTTGCTGATAATCTCTTCTTTCAGCTTTACACGATCAAGTTTGTTCATTTCGCTTGGCTTAGCTCCACAAATATAGGAGCTTGCCTCTTTAAGACAATTAATTGTCTCTTCAATTAATTGCCTCTTTAAGGCAAAAGTGGAGCAAGAATAAATTTGAAATGGATCCTGAAATTATTTAAATGATTGACAAGTACAACTTGGAAGCTAATTCTTCTAGAACATCACAAAACCTTTCCAGTCATATCATTTGAAGGAAATAATACAAAAAGATCACCTTCTGTCTACAAATGGCTAAACTATGCATTCGTTCATAAAATAAACAAATAATATCAAATGACAATTCTTATTCACGAAATGTCACCACTTATGTAATTTAAAGACGATTAGAAAGAAAAACGATCACATTCTATCTATAAATGGTAAAACTATGCATTGGTTTATAAAATTTGTTTATAACATAAACAAATAATATCGATTGACAATTCTTCGTCACTACATATCACCACTTATGTAATTTGAAGACGATTAGAAAGAAAAACGATCATTTTATATCTAGAAATGGTAAAACTATGCATTTGTTTTTAAGATTTGTTTATAAAATAAACAAATAATATCGATTGACAATTTTTCGTCACTAAACATCACCACTTATGTAATTTGAAGACGATTAAAAAGAAAAACTATTACTTTATGTCTATAAATGACCAAACTATGCTTTTGTTTATCAAATTTGTTTATAAAATAAACAAATAAAATTGAATGACCAATCTTAGTTACTACATATTACCACTCATATAATGTAAAGTTACTAAGAAAGAAAAACGATTACTTTCTGCCAATAAACGCCTAAACTATGCATTTGTTTACATAATTTGTTTATAAAATAAAAAAATTATACCATAAAACAAGTTTTCATGATCAAACGTGATCCTGTTGATAAAATCAAGCAATTTCAACTTACAAATATACTTTGCAAGCAAAATTTCCAATATGTTGACATTTTGTTAATATAATGTGTTTATAAAAATTAGATTCGATATCGTGTGAATTATTTATATTCTTTGGATACTTCGTCATTCATTTTCGTCGAGAATGGGATTAATTAAGTTATTGATTTGAAGATAAAAAATAATAATTAAAAAAATGTCTCATTTTCGCTCGTTGTTTATTTATATAAAAAATAGAAAATGACAAAAATTAAAAAATCTAATCCATAGACGCTCTTGTGCAACTATCGCTGATTACTTCTAAAAAAAATTGAAAATCGGTTGAGAATTGTAGGCTGTAGGTGATTTTGAATATTAAAATCCCAATTTGGCCCACTGTGTACCGCTGCGAAATACTAATGGATGTATTCACTATGGGTGGTTTTATTTGTGCTCATTTTATGAGTATTTCGCTTCCTCCTAACGGTACTGTTATTTTCCAAATTAAAATCAAAGTTTTCTTCATAGAAACAATAGTATATTGTGCTACAAGTTGAAAAAGCGAGAGATTTAAAACGAGTGCGAAGTTAGCTACCCGAGCGGAGCGAGGGTGGCTATCACACGAGTTTTAAATCGTCGCTTTTTCAATGTGTGGGACACGATACTTTTTCTATAATTTGTGCAAAAGTGCTAGTTTTTGTTTACCTGTTTTTTGTGTAAAAAGAAGGCGATTTTTTGTCGATTGACGCAACAATGACAATGGCAATTATCAAAACCATGGCAATAATATGGCAGTAATAAGCTGGTTCTCACAATTGAATAGTTGGCCCATAAAGTTGAGGGCTTCAAAATTTCCGATTTTTCGTGAAAAAACACCAAGCACAGTATTTTCGGAGAAACTGACGGTGTTTTTTTGCTTTTGCCAAGTGACAAAAGTACATACAAAATACACAACTCGAGACTTTTCAGGAAATTGATTTTAGGTTAGGGACGTCAGTCGGAAAATAGAATGAAGTTGGCTGCGCACGATGCACGAGTACACCCGAGGCAGCACGAACCCACCCGAAATAACATTTACTTTTGTCACTGTGCCTCACTTTTATCACTGTCCATTTACTTTTTCCACTGCATCTGTCCACTTTTGTCACTGTTGCCCGGAAAGGTCGGCACTGCGCATGCGCCACGTCATCGACAAAAAATCGATCACTTTTTACACCAAAAACAGGTGGAAAAACTGGCACTTTTTCGCGAATTATAGAAAAAGTATCTTTTTTTGTAACTTTCTATGTAGCTATTGATTAATCAAGAATGGTCGTCGAAAGTTCGTCAATAGATCAATCCACGCGCTTTGAAAAGGCGAACAATTACATGAAATACAGAACTGTTATATACTCAATATCAAAAAAATCCTCTTGTAGAGAAGGAAAATAATTTTTTTATTTATAAACGATATTGGTAGGTTATTTTAGGTCTTGAAAGGTTCTTAATGAGACCAATCGGTGCCTCTCGAAGACGCAAACAAGTACACTACATACATATAGTCTTGACATTCATCAACTTTGTGTAGTTTATCCCGCAAGATAATAACTTTATACGATTTATAGGGGGGGGAATTGTTTAAACAAATAATAATTGTGTAAACAATTAAAATTATTTAAAATATACTTCAAAATTTGTCACTTATCGATTAAAAATAATTCATGTTGAAAAAATTTCAAAAAATACCGTCTTTAGTATGAATTTGATAGAAAACTGCTATTTTGCATTTTTTAGGGCATTTTCCGGGCACAATAAAAGAGGATTTTGCGTGTCAAAATTAAAAGTTATTGAGTGGTAATTATTCCTTGAATACTCCTTAAGAGGTGACTATGATTCAATTCACAAAAAGTTGAAACAAGTACTTCTTTATTCAATTTTTTTGAAAATCGAGCTTTTCCTATTAAAAACCCCATGTGAATTTCAAAATCCCGGGGGCACGGGTTAACGTTGAAAAAAAAATTACGGAATTTCTTTTTCCGGAAAACGAACAAAATGGGGGGGGGGGGCTTATCACCAAAAATCGAAAGTCGAATTTTTACAGGTATAAATTTGGACCACCCTAATAGGACAGAGCATAACTCACAAGAAATTCCAGTCACTTTATTTCCTTTTGGAATTATTACAACACCTTTCCAAACCATTTCAAACTATACAATTAAATAAAAAAATAATGAGGAAAATAGTCCTGCTTATTTTTTTAATAGTTTATTAAGGCTTAAAATAGAATAAAAAATTAGCGTCATTGATATTTTGGGAAACTTACATGCAGTTTTTGAAGAAGTGCTAAGTTGGTTTTATAAGAAATAAAATAAAATTTTATAATCAGAAGAAAGGTCAGGACATTTACGCATTCATAAAAGAAATTAAGTAGTTATTTGAAAATTGGTTGCTACGTACAAGCCTTGAATGGCAATGGAGAAAAACTTATGCATATTTAAGAGTAAAAAATACAAAAGGAAATAATGATTAGTCATGATAGAAGTAAAAATGAAAATCAGAATAGAGAACCAAATTTTAATCAGGTTAAAAATCAACAAAAACAATTTAAACCGAGGTATTAAAATCTTCAATAGAGACCACAATTTCAAACAAGATTTCCACATGGGAATTCTACACAAATTAAATATGCGATACAATCGAATCCAGTAGTCCATACAAGGAACAGGGGCATGGCACCCAGACCGTAAACTCTATAATGCGAGCAACGCAACACTGCCACGAGCCAGCATGGGCGTCGAGAGATTGGATAAGCTAGCCATACAAAACAGAAACAGAGAGGGTAGGAAAATAATTGAGGATACGAATAAAATAAATACAAATGCACAAGCAAAAAATAAAGATAGAAAGTTAAAAAATGAAACTGAGAATAAATTAGAATTGGATATAAAGAAAAATGATTCTAAAGTAATAAAAAGGAGTTAATAAAATTAAGAAAAAAAATTGTTCAATGATAGAAAAATTATTCGCAATTAGGCAAACCTATTAGATAAACTTTATAAACAATGCGGTAATAAATAATGATACCAAACGCGTAAAGGTAGAAAGAAAAAAATATTGAGAATTTTTGCGAGGAAATTAGTGAAGGTATTGTAGAATTGAATGAATTACAACAGAAGCAGTTAGAAAATTTAATGAAAAGAAAGATAGTAGGTTTAAGAACAGAACTAACACAAACAAGGATTTATATCCGATACCTGTAATTCCAGTAATATTAGACGCATTGAGGTCAGCAAAATACATGTCGAAAATCGATCTTCGTTTGTAATATCATCAGATCCCGTTAGTCGAAGAATCTGAGCTGGTAACAGCATTTATAATCCCGCGAAAAGAAATGCATCAGTTTAAGAAAATGCCATTTGGTTTAACAAATGCTTTTGCTACATTCCATCGCCTGATAGACAAAATAATAACACCAGATTTGAAAGCAAATATATTTTGCTATCTCGATGATATAATTATAGTCTCGAAAAAGTTTTGAAGAACATCTTAAACATTTAGATATTGTTTTGGATAAAATCAAAGGTGCAGGTTTAACGATAGGTTCAACGATAGCTTCTAACGATAAGTCTAATTGAAAGTAAAGTAGAATTTAGATATAAGTTACTTTTCAGCAGAAGAACCAAAGAAAGCAGAAATGCAGAAGAGACCGAAATTTTAGTAAAGGAAAAATTAAACAACAACATATTCAAATCTTTGAAATAGGAAGTTAAAAATCAAGATTTTAGAAATATACAATTCAGTTTAAAGTATAATTTGAGAATAGAAAATAAAAAACGTAGGAAAAGAAAATATATGCATATATGAAATGGAAAATATAGATAACAGCTGAGATACTAGTAGTATTTTTATTTTTTTAGAGGTAGGGTTTTTTTATATTTGTTACAGAAAAAGAAGAAAGATGGATGACATCAAATTGTGGGGATGTAGGAGCAGCAAAATTATGATTCCGGTGGAATCTCAAAGGCAATTAGACGGACAATCACAACAAATTCAAGGACATTCTACAGATTATATTCAGACAGAAGGAAATAAATAAATTAAACTCTGACGGATATCAGAAACCAAAAAAGAGAGAGAAAAGGACATGAATCCCAAACGATGAAGAAATACCGGAAGTCGAAGAAGGTAACCAAGAGATATACGACACTTACATTGATTCGGACGTAGAAAAAAAGTATGAATCCTGGTTATCCTTTAAAGAACTGACACAATGCGAAGCAGTACTGAAGAAGAAGTAAACCCCGTCTCAAACAACACTTTACGGTTCACTACCTCTAAAAATGCCATCTAGAGGAGTCAAGTAAGGTTTATACCTCCGAACCCGGCGGCTTTACACCGATTTTAATGAAACCTTTTGCATTGTATTGCTAAATATATGCAGTAAAAAGTTAAACGAAAAAAAACTTGTTCGGTAATATTAAAATCCAATTTTTTTTCAAAAATTTCCAAAAATCGATTATAAACTTGAATAACTTGTATAAATTAAATCCTAGAGCAACAAAAACACTGTGTATATGTATATTGGGGTTGCTGATTATGAATTTGAGTTAAGAAAAATCAAAATGGCGGACCAACAGTTTTTAACATTTATAAACTTTAAAAAAAATAATAATAAATTAATAATATTTGCCATGCATATACCTTAAGGCATAAGAAGTTAATAAAAAATAATTTTGACCCAGGATGAAGGGTGAAAACACCCTTAAATCGTGGAAAACACCAGCAAAAAATTGTTTTTGACGATTATTTTAGAAAGAGTGTATCGGTAAAAAATGAATTTTTGCAGACACCTTGTACATAAAATATGCATAAAAAATAATGGTATTCACTTTTCCACCGTAGGGTTGCTCTGGGAGCAACTGTCATCCAAAAATGACACCGGCTCCCAGCAGAACCGCGGTAAGTCGCACCTATAGCTATGTCTCACGACCGTGAGATGGGTGGTCACAGAGAACGATGGAATCACAACGACAGGCCGGCGAAACCCTCCTGTGTCTTGAGGACACGTAGCGACCCAAGGATGACAGCTTTCTGCATCAATCTCACAAGTGCCTTGGAATATTTTTGGCATGCGAGTATGGCTTTAAGGTTACGAACCAGTGATAGTTTCGAACCTTCGAGAACACTGATCACAAGGACAATTACCTTAACCGAATGTTTGGCTACAGTCGTTGAAGCTCCCTTTTAAGGTTTTGATACCTCTCCTCCTTTTCCTTCTCCTTGGCAGTGATGTTGTAGTCGGCCGGAGCCGAGAATTCGATTACGAATATAGTTCGTTTCTCGAAGTCTTGGAGAACGATGTCAGGGCTCGCCTGTGCAACCCAGACTGCTGTTCGAAAATCGAAGTTCCAGAAAATTTGGCACTTCCCGTTTTGAACAATTGACTATATCTCCCTCGGAGCGTTCGGCAGGGCAGGGTCGCGGCCAACACCGTAAGAACGACAAAGATGGTAATAAAGCATTCTTAGGGCTGTATTATATCTGTAGAGATACGTCGCCCCCGCGTAAGTGGTTACGGTGTACTAAGTTGGAAATGATACTGTCCTAGCATGCGAAAATGCAACCCTCTCTACCTGAATTAAGCCCTGATGATCTGAGGAAAGCTAAAGTTTGTTCCTTCGACAAGGACTGTTTTTCTACACTTCTGTGGAAGTTTACGTGCATTTTCTTGTCGAGTAACTGTTGGTGCAATTTTCCAACCTCTGCTTTCTTTACTTCGGCATTTAGAAGTGAAGCATCTAGATGAAGTAATGCACTTCCTCACTTTTCATGTTAAAATTCAGGCCAAAGGTCCCGGCCGCCTGCTCCGCGGCCTTGTAAAGGAACGCTCCTTTGCCAATTATCTCGAGTTTCCTGACCATTTTTAGGAGAAGATCTCTGCCATTTGCAACGATGTAAGCTGTGCTTTGAAAAATTCGGTTATGGAGACATTGGAGATTCAGAAGTCCGCATCCGCCTTGACGGCGCGAGATGTATAATCGCGGAACGGCTGAATTGAAATGCAAGCTCTTATGCATATGCTTGATCTTACGTGTAGCGATATCAAGGGCCGTAAGCTCGTTCTTCGTCCACTGAACAACTCTAAACGAGTAGAGTAGAACCGGGACCTTGTTCAACACTGAGAGATTTGAAGACCAAATCTGTCGAACAACATGCTTGTATCTGCTTCGGAGAGACTCCTTCACTAATGTTACGTCCTGCATGCGGCTTTGAGGCACGCCAGGTATGTGTAGGTCTCTCCAGTGTCAAGATGTCTAATAACACTTATATCCACAAGCTGATGGTCATTGGGAACACGAATAATCCTTCCTTTCTTCAGATGAATCTTCGCACACTTGTCCAATAAAAAGTCCATACCAATCTCTCCTGTGTACTCTTTGACGATATTTCAAGCACTTTGAAGTTTGCTTTTACAAGAAGCATAGATCTTCAGGTCATCCATATAAAATACATGAGTGACCTTATGCTCGCGATGATTAGCTTCCTTGTATGAGGGATGGAGGCAGAAATGTGATGCAAAAATCAGAGGGCTCATGGTATCGCCCTGAAAGACGCCCCTCTGGAAGGTGGCGTTGTTCGTTGTCACACGATAATTTCCAGATAAGATATGATAGTAAATTAGATATCCAAAAGGGCATCAATCTCTCTATGTATCTCACTATGTGTGGATGCACCTTCAAGCTTTCCAACAGATAGATGATACGCCAATAGAGGTTGAATCGAAAACTTTCCGGTAGTCAATTCACGCCATTGACAGAACGCGCTGATGGGCTGCTGCGTCTTTTCAGACGCACCTGTCAATTATCAGGTTCGTACATCTCTCTCCACACAGGCTCAATTTTTCGAACAATCCTGTTGTTTAGGACAGCTGTAAAGATCTTATACAGTGTGTTCAAACAAGTTATTGGCCTGCAATTCTCTGGATTGGACAAGTTGCCCTTTTTCGATAGAAGTATAGTGCGTCCAGAAACCAGCCACTGAGGAATGGGCGTTTCCGAATTTAAATATGAGTTGAATATGCGGGCCAGATGCTGGTGTGTAGAAGTAAACTTCTTCCACCAGAAGTTCTTGATACCATCTGGTCCTGCAGCGGAAAAGTTCTTCATGCCCCTAAGTGCTTTTTTCCCCTCTTCGGCAGTGATTGATGGACATTCCTCCTTAGATGTTATGAGGTTGACGCAAAACTCCTTGAAGCGGATGATATTATCAGTATCTTCTTTCAACACCAGTGTTTTCTGGATCTTGTACAACTCTCTCCAAATAGTCTCTACCTCGTTGTGTTTTGATGGATTTTTGACAGAAACAGGGAGATCGCTGAAGAGGCGCGATGAGTCAGCGAGAATCTGTTGATTCTACCTGATTTATCTCTCCCTCTTCTGTAATCTCCTCCTTGCGTCAGATAACATCCGTATTTTGTCAACAATCCCTGGCGGACCGAACAAACGGAGCGGATACGCTACAGCATATCCTTATAGTATCCGCATCGTATCCTCTCCGTATCATGTAAGAAAAACTCATTAAAAAAGAAAGATTAACATTTCACTTGTTCAAATTCGGATTCTACGTGAAGTTTTGCGTTAAAAGGTCACAGAGTAATCGCAATATTTTTTCTTGCAACATTAAAAACTTTAAAAAAATATAATACTTATCGATGACGTGCGCTGAAGGCGACTTCAAACGCATCGTCGTTCAGTAGCAGTTAATAGGCGTTATCCGTCGACGATGCGTTTGAAGTCGCCTTCAGCGCACGTCATCGATAAGTATTATATTTTTTTAAAGTTTTTAATGTTGCAAGAAAAAATATTGCGATTACTCTGTGACCTTTTAACGCAAAACTTCACGTAGAATCCGAATTTGAACAAGTGAAATGTTCATCTTTCTTTTTAAATGAGTTTTTCTTGCATGATACAGAGAGGATACGATGTGAATACTATAAGGATACGCTGTAGCGTATCCGCTCCGTTCGTTCGGTCCGCCAGGGATATGCTGAACACGGGATGCATTCTGTCTTGAACATCCAATCTTCTTGTTCAGTTGATGCAAGCGTCTTTTGGTCTTTTGATCCATCGTCGGTTTTAGCCTTCGATTTGAATCAGCCAAAGCTCTCACAGCACCATAAACTGAACAATTATTGATAATCCAGAGGTCGGACTCCTTCGAAATATCCTAGCGAAGGGAGGCATCCATTTCAGCCAGATCTTGTGGCTTATTAGGAGGAACGTGAATGTGAATTTTTCCTCCTTGTCCTGAAATCGCGATCATCTCTCAGAAGGTGTATATTCAATAAGGTATATTCAATAAACACAAAACCTTTAAAATGCAGTATCCGCAAAATCCTCAGACTCAACTATAACCACAACTCAAGTACAAATCTAAACAAAAGTATTAAGGCGCATTATACCGTTCGATTTCGCTAATTTAGCCCCAGAAATCTGGATAATGGTAGAGATGGTGGTGGGTTGTAAAAGAAAATATCACTGAATTATATAAATAATAACTTTTAGCGAGAGATATGCATGCACTGAATGAAAGGCGCATTTTTCAATAATAACAAAAATTATTCATGTTTTAAGACTAAGGTGGTAATAATTTATTTTTAATTTTTAAAAACTTCATTTCTAAAGTTTTTTTCATACACGTTTTGCGTCCTTCATACAATTTGAAATAAATATATTATAAAGCACTATCATAAATGAAAGGAGGCTTCAAAATATGTCTCTTAAATTGTATTTTTTAACATCAGAATTATTTTATACAATAAATAAATATTTAATTCCAATAATAAAATCAAAGATGCTGTTAAGCACCTTTTTATGCAAAAAAGGAATTGTTCTTAAAATCCTACAAAAAAGAATAGTAAAGTATTTTTATCTTTAGACCATATATTTTTCTAAATCTATTTCTCATAATCTATGTAGTGATATTTTTATGTAAGCAAACAATTTTTAACTAGAATATCTAAAAACGGTTTATTATGTATCTAATGTAAGTCACAATTAAATGTGTTGCAAAAGATGAAAAAATTGAATGAAAATAATTTTAAATATTTTCATATTAGAACTAAACATTATTTAAAGAAAAATTGTTATGAATATAGACCAAAAACATTGCTTTACAACAAACAGAATCTTATTGTATTAAAACATGTTCGAGTTGAAGAAAGATATTAAATTTCCATGTTTGAAACATAATAATTTTTTCAAATCGAAGATATTTTTTAGGTTACGTTTTTTTTCTTAATATTTTTCAAAGAAAGAAAATAATTTTGAAATATTACAGAAAACTTTATTATTTATTTCTTTGCAGGTTTTTTACTTTGTCATAAAATTGAGTAATATTCATAAATAGAGTAAAACAATTCAGTGAACATTTTCAACACTTTCCTTCATTTAAACATGAATACCTGCCGAAAAATAGATTCTGCTTGTGAAATATAATATTATCTTCAGAAAAAGATTAACAAGTGCAGAAATAGATTTTGACTATTTTTATATAATTTTTTGTCTGAGTTATTAAACTTTCTTTCTACAAGAGAAATGTTCAGAAAAAAATGCTTTCTGATACTGTGATAAAAAAAGTTAGGGTATCTACTATTCAATCAGAAAATTGATTTAAGAAAGCTTTAAAAATAGTAAAAAATAATGTCCTTACTTGATAGTATCTTTCATCTTTGAATCTCAAATTCTATTTTTCAATTCGTAATTAACTTATTAGTTTTTTTAATCTAATATTTAAATTTTATCGATAAAAAATCATGTATAGTGTTAAAAACAATAGGTGACTTGTTTAATTTTTCGTTCAATTGTCTATTTGCAGAAAATTACTCTATAAATAAATTGGAGTCTCTTTGCAACAGTACATCGTGTGTCCAGAAATTATTAGGAATCCACTTTGTTTGGAGTTGACTTGGCTGTAAATTTAAATTGAATTTAGCGCGTTGAAACTGTCCGTTTCTGTGGTGAGTCGGCCCTTCTTAAAAGGGAAAAAGTACTCTTTCTGGTTTCAATCGTGAAACATCTTTATTACGAACAGTTCTGGTGCGTAATGAAATTTTTTATTCAACCTATTCAAAATTAGATTCAACTTTCCAGGAAGATATACGCAACGTAAGCATTATTAAAACATAAGCCAGCATCAGCCCTATGCATCGCCCGTGTATTTCGGTTAGTTCACACTGCTTCTTAGCGTAAGCTGAGTTGTAGGTGGCGCTGGGTGGTATGTAAACCTGAATTTGTCAACAAATACATGTCAGATGTATAGGCAGGCTCCGTTTTTTACCATTTTTATCTAATAGCAATTTTTTTGACAAATGATTTTAATTCGAAATTATGGGGAAAATTAAGAACGAAAAAGACCCTCCAAAAGAAAAGAAAATCAAAAACACGGGAATAGTTGAAAAGAAAAGAAAAGGCGGAAACCGGTGTATAGCTCCAGGATGTACTTCGGGTTATGATTCTAATCCTACGAAAGTTAGTGTTTTTCTTGTGCCAAAAGGTGAAGAAAATGTAAAACTATGGCAGAAAGCAATAAGACGCGACGACTTAATTTTAAAACCGGGGCATAAAGTGTGTGAGTTACATTTTGCTCCGAAAGATATTTTGTTGGAAAGAGAAATAAAAGCGGCTGACGGAAGAACTGTTCTCGGAGTAGTATGTTTATTGTATTTATTTATAATTTAAAAACTTATACAGTTTATTTTCTTTAGTTTTTTACAGATAAACTTATTTTAAAGTAAACTATATATTGAATTTCTAATTTTATTTTTTAATTATATTTAGAGGTTAAGTATGTATTTTATACGCGGTGTTTATTTTTACTTATATATTTTATCAATTTAAATTAAACAAATATATCAATAAAAATAGACACTACATATTAAGCATGTAAATGCAATTTAATAAGAAAATTAGAAATACAATACTTAGTTTCCGTAAAAATAATTTTAAATTAAAAAAAAACAACTAAATATTGTATTTCGAATTTTATTATTAAATTTGATTTAGAGGCTGAATACGTAGTGTCAATTGAAATTGAAAAAATATATAAATAAAAAAAAAATACGTATTCGGCCTCTAAATATAATTTAATAATACAACTAAAGATAGAATATTTAGTTAACTTAACATAATTTTAAATTAAAGAAAAACAACTAAATATTGTATTTCGAATTTTATTATTAGGTTATTAAATTAGATTTAGAGGCTGAGTACGTAGTGTCAATTTAATTGAAAAATTGTATAAATTAAAATAGACACTACGTATTCAGACTCTAAACCAAATTTAATAATAAAATCCGAAATACAATATTTAGGTTTTTTTTTTAATTTAAAATTATTTTTACGGAAACTAAGTATTGGATTTCTAATTTTCTTATTAAATTGCATTTAGATGCTTAATATGTAGTGTCTATTTTTATTTATATGTTTGTTCAATTTAAATTGACAAAATATATAAGTAAAAATAAACACCGCGTAAAAAATACATACTAAACCTCTAAATCTAATTAAAAAATAAAATTAGAAATTCAATATATAGTTTACTTTAAAAGAAGTTTATGTGAAAAAAACTAAAGAAATTTAACTGTATAAGTTTTTAAATTATAAATAAATACAATAAACTTACTACTCCGAGAACAGTTCTTCCATCAGCCGCTTTTATTTCTCTTTCCAACTTTATCTTTCGGAGCAAAATGTAACTCACACACTTTATGCCCCGGTTTTAAAATTAAATCGTCGCGTCTTATTGCTTTCTGCCATAGTTTTACATTTTCTTCACCTTTTGGCACAAGAAAAACACTAACTTTCGTAGGATTAGAATCATAACCCGAAGTACATCCTGGAGCTATACACCGGTTTCCGCCTTTTCTTTTCAACTATTCCCGTGTTTTTGATTTTATTTTCTTTTGGAGGGTCTTTTTCGTTCTTAATTTTCCCCATAATTTCGAATTAAAATCATTTGTCAAAAAAATTGCTATTAGATAAAAATGGTAAAAAACGGAGCCTGCCTATACATCTGACATGTATTTGTTGACTAATTCAGGTTTACATGCCACCCAGCGCCACGTACAACTCAGCTTAGGCTAAGAAGCTACGTGAACTAACGTCAATGCATAGGGCTGGCCAGCATGAACATTCCTTCACCCATGCAAATAAGTTAGAGTACGATAGAAAGACATGAGAACCAGAGAGAAGGAAAGAGAGAATACGACAATACGAATCATTGCAAGGAGAGTACTCATACAGACACCGTTTGACGCTTGTACCTATGCACTACTACACCTAACGATTCGCTCGCGGTGCGAGTGCATTTCCTTATCTTCCAACGTCCTTCCTATGTAAACAAACGATTTGATTTATTTTGACATGTGATCTGACCTATAATAATTAACCCTTAATAATAATATTTGAATCACCGTTGACTAATTAACAATTTCTTACTCTAACGAAATATTTTCAAAATTATTAACTGAAGATAATGGACAGTTCTAAACTACTGAAATAAATCAACTAAATTGAAAAAAAATTAATAACCAATAGTCAATGAAATTCAAATTATAATCAAAAAATATTAAATTAAAGGAATCAAACGTGTCTCTAAGTCATGTTATGACAGCATTTTTTTATAAGTCAGCGATTCACAATATAGCTTCCTTCCATGGTTCCTTTTCAAATTGTCGCTTGACAACGACCATCCAATCAAAATTAGCAATGCTTGCAAAAATGCCCTACCTCACCTCTGTATTCATACCTTCGAGTCGGTCATACTCAAAGTTCTCATAGCAGTTCTTTACTACTTCCTGTATCGACTAGAAGTACTAAGGAATCTGGAAAAACCACGGTTTCTCTTGCCCGTCTGCACTCGACGCGTAACTGAGCTGGGCCGCGACGTCATTAATAATTAAAGTTAGTCATTAGCCAGGAACGACGTTTTCAAACGGCACCACCGGACCCACGTTTCTATCAAATTCGGACGAACAGGGACGGGATCATCGGACCTAATTTGACAAATTTAATTGACTCACCCAGACAAATCTACGAACGGACGTAAAACACTTTCGAATTTTCAGCCGACGGAAGACAGAACGCGAATTCAAGTGACATAACGACATACAGACGTGTAGCCATTTAAATTCAAACCCAAGAGAGATCGTTTCCTATCGTGAAGGATGTGTCGATTCTGAAAATCAGCTTAGTGCACCCAAAATAGAAACGGCGAACCGGGCCCAGTGCAGTTCTCTACGAAGTGTGACGATCCAGGGAAAGGTTTGAACCTGACAAGTTAATCCTATCCCAAAAACGTGCAAAAATGTACCGGAAGTTTGCAGAAGTGAAATCACAGAACTCAGAAGTCAGTATCACAGAAGACAGTAAAAAATAGTGTAGTGAAGTTTACAATTACGTGAAAGTACTAACCTCTAATCATCAATATTCCGTAGAAAATATAGTGCAAAAGCTAATTTCAAAAAATTACTTTGAAGAGCTTCACGTCCTTTCAGTGTGCAAATTTGGTTGTTTTAAATAATATTCGAGTGTTAAAAGATTGGGACCTGATGTGGATATTCTCTTTGTATGATTTACAGGGCCATCATCTCAACATACTTATGCTGGATTTACTTATGTGCTACATCAGATTGACATATCATTAGACAATGTCTAATAACATGTCAATCTCATCTAGTTTAAATGAAAAAATAAATATAATTTAAACCCTGATTAATTCGTGCGCACTCACGGAGTTGTATCCAGCCCGCACGCATGCGACTTCCTCGACGTGCGACCTATATGAACGTCCATTGATGACGCATTTGCGTCTCAACGTGAACGCACGCACTCTGGATTTATTCGCACGCGTGCTTCCATAAATGCTCGCATTAGGCAGACATTTTGCTATCTGGGGGTGTAATTCAAGAGACAGGGCATAGTCGCAATCACTGGGGTGTAATCATAAGATAGGGGTGAGATCAAAATCAAAAGGGATAACTAGAATTGGTACATGATCGCAATTATCGGGTAAGGTCACGTTTTGAAGGTTATCAAACAGAATAATGAAAATTTAGGGCATGGTCATAATTAACGGGTGTGATCACAATTGAAGAGTAAGATACAAATAAAAAAAGATTATCAAAAGGCGTAATTAAAATTACAGCATGGTCATAATCTAATGTGTATGGTCACAATTCAAGGGTAAGATTGAAATAAAAAATGGTAATAAAAAGGCGTAATCAAAATTATAACATGTTCATAACTTAATGAGTATGGTCACAATGCAAGAATAATCAAAAGGGGTAATAAAAAATTATAGCGTGGTCGTAATTTAATGGGTAAGGTCACAATAAAAGAGTAATCAAAAGGGTTAATCAAAAATAGGGCATGGTCATAATCATTGGGCGCGGTAACAAATCTAATAATTTTACAGAAAATATACAAAGTAGGGAATCATGTCGACAAAAATGTCAATAACCGAATTATCAATCTTTACATCGTGGGTGTGGTGAGCCCACACTTGTAGTTATTTACTACAAGAAACTATCCACCTAGAAACACTACCCGAATCGGGTAGTGTCACGCCTACCCTGAAAGGGAAATGGCTTAATGGTATACTACTACTACTACATAAATTCTTAACTTTACACTGCTTCTAAAAAAAGACAGGCCCAATCCTAGAACAACGATTCGACCACGCGCCATTAATTTTCCATAAAAAACTCACTACTTCAATCAATCCAAAATGGCTACCCTACTGAAAAAGCCTGCATAGTAAACTACATTGGAACCTTTGCGGGAACCCATTTGGGATCCTTTTTTGAATTCCTGTCTTAAATTCCGATCTGAGATAGGAATATAGGATGGGAATCTATATCGGTTCTTATCATAGGTTTTTATGAAGGTTCCTACATGGATGGGTTTGCAATTATTATTTAAGGAGTGCGCAGTAGTTTTCTATGAAAGCTACGGCTGCGCAGTATTTTTTGGGGATTTTTAAGATTGCCGACTATGCACCCATAACTTCCAAAACATATTTCATTGAAAAAAGTTCTAATCCCAAGTGGGATTTCATGTAGGAACAATTCATAGGTTTTCATAACGGTACTCATATAAGAACCCATGTGGAAACCCACAAAATATTTCCCATCCAATCTCACATCGTAATTTGAGACAGGAATTCAAAAAAGGATCCCATGTGGGTTCCCATGTAGTTTACTATGTAGGCTTTTTCAATAGGGTAAAACAAGACTCAACGAACGATAAAATGGCCACGTGAAGACTTAGCCTCTCGACTGAGTCTGCTTACAACTTCTGAACGTCCTTGTACCTCTGGAATACCAACAGAAAAGAGGACAATTCTCAGCGTGCTGTCGGCTCGTTTCTTCACTCGAAATCCCCTTCTCGTGGCTCGGATGCTGATTGGCGGAGCTAGCGAGACGGCGAATCGCGTGGCGTAGCGAGCCTCAGTGCCGACTACTTTGGGTGTTAGCTACCAAAGCAGTTTATTCCAATCTCAAAATTTAGCCTATTGGCCAACCACATGTAGCTTATTCGATGATTAATCATCCTTCTTATTCTCCGGTAAGACCTGTTGACGACAGTTGGAGCCCAAACTCTTCTTGACATCAGCACAAGATCTGCTTCGGTACCAATAGCCCCAACAGTAATAATCCGGGCCTGAGTTAAAGAGTTCTCACGAGTCAAGCTGAAGAATTGAGAATAAAAACTTCTCAAAAGAAGTATTGTAGAGCTCCACACCAGGTGGAGAAGTCAAATTTGGATTTTTAGAGTGGTCTAGAATACTCCTTGAATCTAATCGGCATCTCGGCAAAGATCTTCTTTGAAGGGCGATGTACTCGTCGAAGCGTTGATTGATTTCCGTGATTTCAGCGGGAGAATTTGAATGGTTCTGGAGCTCAGCATCTTAACTGCGTCTATGAGTCTTTTGAAGTAACTCTGAAGTTCCGGATGTTCTAAATGTCCCTCGATGTACCTCGCAGTCGGGAACAATCCATCGAATACAAGACCATACAAAACAGAATCACTCCTTAAAATACAAAGTTCTTATAACTACAGCCCCAGTCCTGTAGTACCCGAGTCATCATTAAATAAATTCTCCAAACTTTGTTAGGAAAATTAAGAAAAAGAATAAATTGAGACTTTGTGAGTTGCAAAAATCTTGCAACGTCACAACTCCCCTTTCCCCAGAAAGGGTCGGACAGGTGTGTAACCTTAGGTGGGTTTATTAAATCATTCAATTTTTAATGCAATGGATTCCACCAGAAAAGACTCAATGTTCCACAGTCGGGGACCATGGGCAATACTTTACTTGCTAAAGGGGATATTCTAAAATGAGTCTCTAAAAGAATTTGAAGAAAACTATCAGTCTTATTTATTCAAAATCTTAAGGCTAAGGTGCTAAAATAATTAACAAAATAAATCACCTATTTTTCAAGAAATAGAAAAATGAATGAACTTAAAATTATGTTACTAAAACAAAGAAAAAGTAAATGGACTAAAATTCATGTTTCCAAAATAAAAAAAGATAAATGAACTAAACATTGCATTAAAAACAAAGATGAATGAACTAAAAACTGCGTTTCAAACGAAAAGGTAAATAAAAGGAAAATCAGTAAATAAAAATATAACTTTGTTTGAAGCTGGGGTCAAAAGGTGTTTTGTAGGGATCATTGGTATTTGGGTCCGTGGAGTTGAAGAGTTAACTGGGGGTAAGTGTTCGAAATTCAGGGAGTTTTAGAGTTAAAAGGGGCAAGTGTTGGGAATTTCGCGAATGTATTGCGGTCTAAAGGGGTAGAGCCATTCTCTACTCCCGGTGTCATAAGGATCAAAAAGGGGGAATGCTTTGTGATCAAAAAAAGTTCTAAGTTGGTAGGGTCTGAGAATTTATTAGGGTGAAGGGTTTGAAAGTCAGGGAGTGTTTAGGGTAAAAGGTAGAAAATGTAGGATCGAAGGGTTTTTTAGGGATAAGGGTTCAAAGTTCAGGGAGTGTTTCGGGTCAGAAAATGTAGAGAAATTCTTTACTCCAGGGGTCCAAGGCTGAAAATACAGGGAAGTTTTGGGTCTATAGGCACATTATTGGTAACTAAAATTACGAGATGTTATAGTGGTCGGGACTCCCGCAGTTTCAACATCCCGCTCTGACATCTACTTTCATCTAATGGAGTGTCTCGGCACACAGTCCCTCTGGAACTTCCAGTTTCAGGTCGAAGTGTGGGGGGATGTCGTTTTGCGGACGTGAGGGGTCTGGTCTGACGGTACCCGGCAATGATGGCCTAACTGGATCTGCTTCCGATGCTCTCGTTCACACGTAGTCGAACGGTCTATTAGATTTGCGATAAAGCTCGGCTCTGAGTCTGGCATAGCGGTTTCTTTTCCGTTTTGGTAAAGAACCTTGGTTGGAGGGGGCTTGGCTGTCACGAGTGTTAGTGGCTTGATGGCTGAGAGGGGGTGGGAATTGAAACTGGGATTGGTATGCTAGATCTATAGGTTGGGGTCTTTCTCCATGATAGTACTGTCGTCCTCTCGGTCCTTAACCTGTAGGTTACACTGTGTCTCCACGTGACACTGAGAGATAATATGTCGATCTGGAGTCCGAATTCTCTCTGGGCAGGGTGGCATTCCTGGCGAATGTACTCCTGAAGATCTTCCTCCGAGGTTTTTTTTATTTTATTTTCAAGATTTATATTTGAAAGGTATGTCATTTTAAACTTTTTTTTAATAGCTCAGTGTTGAAGATTGACAATTGAAAGTTCTTCAATTTTAACGATTTGCAATTTAAAATTCATCAATTTCGAACATTTGCAATTGAAGACTATTAATATATTATATTTTGGATTAGTTCAATTTTGAAGAATTAAAGTAAAAATGACAGCGTTGACTTTTTTGGAAATTCTTATAATTTTTTAAATAACATATATTTCCGTATATAAAAAAGGAACTTCAAGTCACTTGAAGGATTGACTGGAAGTTTATCAAGTTACCATTTTCTCGAAGTAACTGCAGCTGTAATTAGTTTTTTTTAGAAACTTCCCAAACACTGCATCTAATTCTAAATTATCTCAAAGTCAGATAAAGAATGATTGTTATGTCGTTATAACATGCTAAGTAATTGCTATTCTAATTTAAACTAAGGGGCCGTTCAAAAAATACGTACCGCATTAGGAGAGGGTGGGGGGGGGGGTCACTTCGGGCGTTACACCAATGTTGAACTTACACACACTTACTATGGAAAAAGCGTTATGTGAGGGGTGGGGTTCAAAATTGTCAGGAAAAAGCGTTAAGTATTTTTTGAACTGCCCCTAAAGAATTTCTATTCGATCGCAACAACTTTAAATGAAAACAGAATTTCATAATGTCAAATTGACATACATTAATAAACTGTCAAAGTGAGCGGAAACATGGGAGTGTTCACGTCCTTATATTTTTATTTCCTAACATTACAAATATAAACAACTTCAAAATCTATTATTGAAAAAAAACTTTTAAACATTGAGATTTTTATAATTAATATTTTCGAATTGAATGCGCTTAAAATTTAAGAAAAATATCTTAAACAATGTTGAATGGAAAATATTACAAATCAAACAATTTTATATCAGGTGAAATTCTGAGAAAAGGACAATATTTCAATTCAAAAATATTTTTAATCAGAATCTCTCAAAATTGAAAAATTACAGACTTAAGGCTGTTGGGACGGTGTACAAAAAATGGAGAAATCTGAGGAGCCCTCAAATTTTCGAGACCACTATTATTATTCCAAGAATAAATGCATTATTTTTTTCAATGACAGTGAGTTCTAAAATGTTTAATTCTTTTGAAACTTTACATAAGAAAGCAATTACTATTGAATAATTAATATTATAAATGCTTGAATGCCAACAGGGGAAAATGTCATTTTTGAACAGGGAAACCGGGAAATAGTTTGGATTTTTTTACAAAGTTTGAGTGCGGCCACTCTGTAATAATAACGCCTAAAAACATCGAAGTTAGGTACACAAAAAGTTTAAGAACTTGAGCGTCTTGTGGCTACGTATACAGAAGTTTCGGGACGTGCAGCTACATTTTTCGGTAACAACTGCGGGACCTGCAAAAGAGAGTAGGAGACTATTTATGTCGAAATTGCTGTACAAATAGCCAGATTTTTTTCGGTACACCTAGACGCTGCCTATCTTAAATTATTGATTATTTCTCCCGAGATATTCGATATTCTTCAATGTCCTTGCACTCGTTTTAAAGATGAATTTCCACACTGTTTTAGAATATGACAAGAATTAGCAATAAACAAGCCTTACCCGGTAAGAAGGCTTGCATTGAAATGTATTCGAAAATTTCCTGTTCAATGGTGATGTGACAATTATTGAATCCTTTTGGATACCTTTTTTGTCCTAGAGATTTGTTTTCCCATAGCAGTAAAAATTATCTGTTAAACTGAATCCCTTTCTGTACCCAGTGGCGACAATATTTTTCTGAATACTTTTGCATACCACAAATAGACCATGAAATAGAACATTTTTAATCCCTTTTAAATTTGCACATTTCTCTGTTCTTATTTACTGTTTTTCTATTAATAATGAGGTTAAAAGTATTTAAAAATACAGTATTGTCATTTTACGTTGTCAAGATTGATTGCTACACAGGTAGCTGTGATGAAAACTAATTTTTACATTCTCACTCATGAGAGTGTCATGTAATCGTCCAAATTTTGGATCTCTAGTTTGTATGGCTGCATGTATGTATGGTTACCTGAAATTTATAGCCACGCTAACTTTTGAAGGATTTGTCCAATCGAGTCAGCCTTTGATAAACTTTTTAAGAGTCCCAAAATGAAGGTTAAGTTCGTTAACCAGATATTTTCAACCGAAATTAACAAATTTAGAGCATTTTCAAAATTGAAAAAAATCTTGTTTTCAAGTTTCAGAAATTTTTGTCAAAGTTTCTTACATATAGGTAGGAGACTTGCAAATTATCCTCATGCAATTTTTTAATTCGATAAAAATTAGGAAAGTTATATAGGTCAAGTGTCCCAATTACTGCGGGTGTACCTATTATTGCGTTTTTTCGCCTAATCAGAATAAGCTGAGTACAAATAATTTTTTTGACACCAAAAAATTCCTGTAAATTAATAAGAATTTACTCTACTGTATAACAAAAGACCAAATATTGATAAATTAGTTATATGTTCTTGATAAATATTTATAAAAAAGACATAAAACGTGAAAAATCCACCATTTTGCTTCTATTTCAGTTACTTGTACTTAACACTGCGGTGCTGTCAAAATGTGAATCTAACCTTTGCTTTAAGTTTTTGATTAAACACGCGCCAGACGCATTGAAATGATAGGTTAATTATTTTGATTTAATTTTTGTTAAACGATGGCAACAGCGAAAAAAGTGAAAAAGAAGGAACCAAAGAAGAAGTCAAAAACTAAAAGCAAATCTTTAAAAAGATGTTCTTACGGAAAATAAAATTTTCTGCTTGCCATAAAAAAAGAGGTTATGCAAGGAGATACTTTTGCAGCTGTATCATGAAAATATTCGATACCAGAATCAACAATAAGAGCCCGCTGTAAACGAAAATATGCAGAAAAAAACGCTCGAGCGAATACAATTTTATCTAAAGAAGAAGAGAGTCTTGTGAAGTAGATTTTCATTTGTGCTAATCGATTTTCGTTTGTGCTAATACTTTAAAGAAAATGACTTATTAATATTTAACCTACAATTGTTCATTTATGATTTATATGCTCGTAAATAAATAAAATGTACATCTGCAGTAATAGGTACGTCAGTTCGCAGTAATACGTACACTGTCTTCTTTCAACCGCAGTATGTATGTATACCATTAAGCCATTTCCCTTTCAGGGTAGGCGTGACACTACCCGATTCGGGTAGTGTTTCTAGGTGGATAGTTTTCTTGTAGTTATAAATGACTACAAGTTTGAGTGGGCTCACCACACCCACGATGTGCCAACAGCACTCAGTATTCTTGAATGGTCACCCATCCAAGTACTAACCGCGTCCAACGCTGCTTAACTTCAGTGATCTGACGAGATCTGGGTTTTTCAGCGTGGTATGGCCGTTGGCAGTAATAGGTACAATATATTCTTTTTTCAATTTTGTACATTTTTAATAAATTATGTTAGGTTCTCGTACTTGCCAATTTTTTTTAATGCACAAAATACATTATTCATTAGGCTGAAAAAGAAGAACCATATTATTTTAATATAATATAGGTGAAAATTTGAATTAAAGTGAGGTTAAAGCATGACACTGCAGTAATTGGGACACTTACCCTAATTTTCAAAAAATAGACAAAATAATTTCTCCGATTGATTAAGAAATTTTATTTAAAATTTTCACCAGATATCAAATATGTTTCGAAAATATTCCAGTTCAATTTTTCGATTAGGGTAAGTGTCCCAATTACTGCGGTGTCATGGTTTAACCTCACTTTAATTCAATTTTTCACCTATTTTATATTAAAATAATATGGTTCTTTTGTTTCAGCCTAATGAAGAATGTATGTTGTGCATTAAAGAAATTGGCAAGTACGAGAACCTATCATAACGTATTAAAAATGTAAAGAATTGAAAAAAGAACATATTGTACCTTTGACTGCGATTGAAAAAATACCGTATACGTATTACTGCGAACTGAGTTACTTATTACTGCGGATTTAAATTTTATTTATTTACGCGCATATAAATCATAAATGAACAATTATTGTAGGTTAAATATCTGTCAAATAAATAACTTTTTCATATAAAAATGCATTTGCTGATAAGTAATTTTCTTTAAAGTATTAGCACAAATGAAAATCGATTAGCACAAATGAAAATCGACTTCACAAGACTGTCTTCTTCTTCTTTAGATAAAATTGTATTCGCTCCAGGGTTTTTATCTGCATATTTTCCTTTACAACGGGTTCTTATTGTTGATTCTGGTATCCAATATCTTCGTGATACAGCTGGTTCCTTCCTTTTCACTTTTTTCGCTGTTGCCATCGTTTAACAAAAAATTAAATCAAAATAATTAACCTATCATTTCAAAGCGTCTGGCGTGTGTTCAGTCAAAAAATTAAAACGAAGGTTAGGTTCACATGTTGACAGCACCGCAGTATTAGGTACATATGGCTTACATTTCGGACCGCAGTAATGAGCGTCCCGTAATAGATGTGTGCCTATTGCTGCGGGCTTGATTTGTTTATTAATGAACCAATTTACATTTTTTAAATTTTGATTATATTCAAACAATTCTTCTGATTAAAAAAAAATCATTTCTCCACTGCGCACAAGGTTCTGCAATAAATCTAAAGTTGATTAAAGAACAGTGCTCCAGTAACTGAAATAGAAGCAAAATGGTGGATTTTTTACATTTTATGTATGTTTTTTTTTCATAAATATTTATTAAGAATATATAACTAATTTAGCAATATTTTGGCTTTTGTTATACAGCAGAGTAAATTCTTATTAATTTACGGGCATTTTTTGTTGGCAAAAAAATTATTTCTACTCAGCTCATTCTGATTAGGCGAACAAAACGCAATAATAGGTATACGTAAACCCGCAATAATTGGGACACTTACCCCAGATCCAAATTTTTTCGTGAATTTTACAAACTTTTGTCAAAGTTTCTGGCACACGACAAAAAGATTCGCAAATTATCCCCATGCCATTTTTAATTTCGACAAAAATTAAAAGTTATAAGATTTTTAACATTTTGAAAATTCTCATAAAATGGGAAAAAAATATATTTTTTTGATAGATCAAGAAATATCGATCTAAATTTCAACTATATATAAAATATATTTCAAAATTATTCTCATAGAATTTTTCAATTAGACCAAAATTCAAGAAGTTAGATCATGTTCAAAAATATGCAATTTTTGTTTTTAAGAGATCCATGAGTTGAAACAGTTATTTTTAGTAGATTCCAACAAGATTCACAAATTATCTGGATGAAATTTTTCAATTGGACACAAATTGAAAATGTTCGAGATCAATTAATCATAGTAGCGTTGTCTTAGAACTGAAGTTTGAACGTACGGAATCAAAGACTAAGAATCAAAGGCTAAATTAAAAAAAAGGTGTTTTTTTATTAATATTATATTGAAAAACGTACCTACTTCTTATATACTGTTCAATTTGGTCTAAATCGTTTTATTTTTTAAAGAAAACTGACATTATAACCTAATTATCGAGCGCGAAGCGCAAGTGTTGCAATGAGAATGTAATCGTCAAAGCCGCAGGTGCTTTGAGAACCTTATTTAAAAACAAATGAAAAAATAATTTCAGTTCCAATTTATGACTGTAGTTCCTCACGGGCTTAAAGCACAGTTTTCGATTTTATATCACATAAAACTCTTTAAATCTGTTTTTTTTAAAGGGCTGAAAAAGAAACTTGTTGCAATTACGGCATGACCATTCAACTTAAATTTTAACTTTTTATTATAATTGCAACAGTTTACATATTTATTTTGTTTCTTTTATTAATTATAATGCCATATTACTTTAGCATTACTTTAGCATTACGCTGTAGCGTAATGCTTGCGTTCGGCCGATCCGCCAGGGGTAACATAAATATTTTCAGAGATATTTAAGATTTAATGTTCAGTATCGCATAAAAAATTAAAAAAGCATATCGCGCACGTGCAAAAACTTGAAAAAATATAAGGTCATTTTCGAAAACATTGGATCGTTTTAGATGAATCAGGCTTCAATGTCAGCCCTATAAGAAACCTTTAGCATTTCCGGTTTCCTTGATACAAGCCTAGGTTTCAGAAACACCCAAGAAATGTTTTTTTTTCAGTTTTTAAACCTTTTTTTTCTTTGAAAACCGCAAAAAGATAGAACATTTCCGCCTCCAGGTTCGTAATCCACAGAAAAAACATACTGACATTTCCCACCAGTTGATGATAAAGAAAATATTGTTACCTAGTGTTATTAACAGAACCGCATAATGTTATATACAGTGCTTTTGCGATACTTGATTATTGTCCGTCAAACAACAGCCATACCACGCTGAAAAAACCAGTTCTCGTCAGATCACTGAAGTTAAGCAGCGTTGGGCGCGGTTAGCACTTGGATGGGTGACCATTCGAGAAAACTGAGTGCTGTTGGCACATCGTGGGTGTGGTGAGCCCACACTTGTAGTTATTTACTACAAGTTATCAACCTAAAAACACTACCCGAATCGGGTAGTGTCACGCCTACCCCGAAAGGGAAATGGCTTAATGGTATAATTAGTTCGCATTTCACATAGGGATAATTTCTTAAATACAATTTCGATATGCTTTCTGGTATTTCAAAGAAAAATGTTATAGTTTGTTTTAAAAACATTCTGAGCAGTTTAGCGAATTAAAAAAAAATAACAGACCTCATGCTAATGGTTTGGACAATGTATGTATGTATGTATACCATTAAGCCATTTCCCTTTCTGGGTAGGCGTGACACTACCCGATTCGGGTAGTGTTTCTAGGTTATGAAAATGTTATGAATAATCACTTTTAATTTCAGTACACATTATTTTTTCCACAATTTTTGATAACATTTTTCGTAAAGGTTATTTTCCTGTGTACATTTTGCCAGATAATAGATAGCCAGATAATTTGCCAACGGCCATGCCACGCTGAAAAAACCAGTTCTCGTCAGATCACTGAAGTTAAGCAGCGTTGGGGGCGGTTAGTACTTGGATGGGTGACCATTCGAGAATACTGTGTGCTGTTGGCATATTATGGGTGTGGTGAGCCCAAATTTGTAGTTATTTATAACTACAAGAAAACTATCCACCTAGAAACACTACCCGAATCGGGTAGTGTCACGCCTACCCTGAAAGGGAAATGGCTTAATGGTATACATACATACATAGTCTCTATGGCAAATATAACATTTTGGGGTTTTCCATTGGACAGCAGATATGAAATAACATAAATGTATACAGTTAAGTTCATGTATTAATTTACGTTACATTCATATTATTTAAATTTTTTATTTTAAATTTTAGTAATAAAAAGTCTTAATTTTATCAATATTATTCATTTTTTAAATAATAATAGGTAACAGAGTATGTAACAGTGTATGTAAATCTTTAAAATCTAGCGTTAAGATATTGATTAAAATAATCTGTTAATTCTTTCTAAACAGTTCAAGATCAGACCAACGAAACTCGACTAAAAATAAAAAATAAAAATTAGAAGGGACCTTAAGGTGCTTCCTCAGGCTCGATTTTTAGCCCATGTATTACAAATGACATGTTTCCTCCTACAAGGATGAATTGTTTGATGTAATGTTTTAACCACATAATGTAAATGTGAACATACAACACCTATTAGTCTCCTTTTTTCGAAAAATGTTCTTGTTCTTGTGTTTTTTTAATTAATCGAAAATATGCTGGATTTATGCGCCTGGTAACGAGAGTAACAAATCTGTTGGTCACTAGTGCGATACCTGACTGCAGGTAAAACATATAGTACGGCGGTTAATGGACGATATTGCGACCAATCTTGCATTTTATTCTAGAGCATTCAGACTTGGTACATTTGTAGCATATAACCCCCAGCTTACTTTTAAGAAGTGGGAACAAGGTTGCAACCCCGGGAAAGCAGCGGTATAGCGGTTTGCCTACCTAACAGGGGTCGATCTCAAAAACTTAACAAATCGTCGGTTTCGGTGACTTCTATGGGCAGAGATTGGTCCTCCACTTGACATTTAGTAGTTTAAGACATATGTCGGCCATGAGGCAGCTAAGCCGGGAATAGAGTCGTTTGTCATGACCTTGTATGATCCGTAAGTAGCTACAATCATAATATACTTTCAATAAGAGTATAAGAACGGAATGCAATAGTTTATATAATTTATTTCAGTTGGAAGCAGTATGAAAGTGTCACCAAGTGCCACTGAGCGACTCATAAAGCTCGCAGCATGTGCCCATGTTCCGTGCTAGCGAAATAAGACTCATAACGCTCGCAGCTAAGTGACCATCATATATTGCTGGCGAGATGCACGCGTTCTCGCACGCATTGCATGAGAATCACGAAATGCGGGTGACGTGCGTCGCACGCATTGTTATCTGGGTTCATGCAAATGCAAGAAAAAGTGTTCGGGTAACTACAATTGCTCGAAAGCAAAAGTTACATGTTATGAATTTTGTACCCGTGCATGCCAAACAGACTTTTATTAGTCGCATTTCCTAGTGCCAAAGCATTGTTGACATGAAAGATTAACATTTCACTTGTTGAAATTCGGATTCTACGTGAAATTTTGAGTTAAAAGGTCACAGAGTAATAGCAAAAGTTTTTCTTGCAACATTAAAAACTTAAAAAAAATATAATACTTATTGATGACGTGCGCTGAAGGCGTCTTCAAACGCATCGTCGTTCAGTAGCAGTTAATAGGCGTTATCCGTCGACGATGCGTTTGAAGTCGCCTTCAGTCCACGTTATCGATAAGTATTATATTTTTTTAAAGTTTTTAATGTTGCAAGAAAAACCATTGCGATTACTCCGTGACCTTTTAACGCAAAATTTCACATAGAATCCGAATTTCAACAAGTGAAATGTTCTTCTTCCTTTTTTAATGAGTTTTTCTTGCATGATACGGAGAGGATACGATGTGGATACTGTGAGGATACGCTGTAGCGTATCCGCTCCGTTCGTTCGGTCCGCCAGGGTTAGGTTTGGTGAATTCGATTTGCTGCCACGATCGAATTGGACCTTTAAATTCAATTCTGCAATGCATTAGGCTCTATTCGGCCGAGTTTATTTTATGAAATGAAGGGAAATTATAAGTTTTTCAGGGTAGCAATGAGTATAATTATAAAAAATAAAGTTGCCCAAATACATTTGTGGGGTTTGGGCGAGCGATATTATTTATTCAACTGAACGGAGTGATATCAAGCAAACTTTGACTCCAATTCGGCAATACACATGGTTGGACAGACTCAATTCTGCGAGGTGCAGGGCGATGGACGCGGTGGGTTACTCGTAACTTCATTGCCGACAGTTGGTGTTGAATTTTTTTACTATTTAAAAATGTTTAAAAATTTACAAAATAAAGTTGGAAAGTTTTTTTTTTCTGTAATTGGCAACAATTAAACAGTTTTTACTGAAACTAGAGCAAGAAAGCGCACGCTACATAGCCTTTTCAAACTTTTCCAGTTCTGTTCTATATGTATGTTACTCTTAGATTAAAATAAAATAAGAACTGAATTATTCACAAAATAATTACTTTTGAAATAATAAAATTGCATTATACTTGGTTTCATTATCTTTTTAATTATGTTAATCTTTTTTATGTGAAAAAAATATATTTACCTATAAATGATTCAACTCATTTCAATATTTTTCAACTAACAGTCGAATAAGTTTTTATCTGCGTTTACAAGTAATGAATTTTTTTTATCTTATTTTATTTTTAATTATTTTATTATAATATAAGATAATATTGTTATATTTTCAATATAAACTTCAGTAAAAACTGTTTAATTGTTGCCAATTACAGAAAAAAAACTTTTCAACTTTATATTGTAAATTTTTAAACATTTTTAAATAGTAAAAAAATTCAATACCAACTGTCGGCAATGAAGTTACCAGTAACCTTTTTTTTAAAAGTTTTTAATGTTGCAAGAAAAACTATTGCGATTACTCTGTGACCTTTTAACTCAAAATTTCACGCAGAATCCGAATTTCAACAAGTGAAATGTTCATCTTCCTTTTTAATGAGTTTTTCTTGCATGATACGGAGAGGATACGATGTGGATACTGTGTCCCACCGAAAATCTAGACGATTTCTAGATGAGATCGTCTAGGAACGCATCATCTAGAATTCACCCCTTTCTAGATGATACTAGACGAATGCTAGACTCAAAAGGGTCCAAAAGATGTTGCTACGATGTCCACAAAAGTCCATGGACGTCAATGTGGATGTCGTCAATTTGGCAGTAAGACAACATTAAGACATCTATTATTATTATTATAGATTAGCAGTTCGAACTCGAAAGTTCATTGCCTCATCTACCCGAGACCGCCACACATCTCTGTCTTGTGCATTCTCCATCCAGTTTAAGTAATCATGTCCTAGTTCTTTTAGATCATCCCTTACATTTTTCTCCCATCTGTTTCTCGGTCTGCCTAAGGGTCTCTTACCAGTCGGTCTCCCTCTTAAAACTTGCGCCACTGTTCTTTCATTGCCCATTCTTGCTACATGCCCCGCCCATCTTAATTTACGCGCTTTCATTACTCTATTAATATTTGCTGACCCGTAGAGAGCGTGCAGCTCATCATTATGCAGTTTTCTCCACTCGCCGGTCTCTTCGTCCCTTTTTGGACCATAGATTTTTCTAAGTACTTTATTCTCGAAAACTCTAAACCTATTCTCTTCTCCTTTCGTCAGCGCCCACGTTTCACACCCGTACATGACGACCGGCATTATTATCATTTTGTAAATTCTTACTTTGATGTTTCTAGATAGCGATCGCGATTTTAGTAGCGTGTTTGCTGCATAATAGCACCCATTGCCAGCGTGTAGCCGCGCATTGATTTCCGTTTTAATCTTATTTTCGCTAGTTATAATAGACCCGAGGTATTTAAACTCGTTAACCCTTTCGAATTTCATATTTCCGGCCATTAGATCCCCGTCTTGATTACTTTGTCCGGACCTGACGACGGTCATATATTTTGTCTTCGATTCGCTAACTTCCAAGCCAATCTCTTTGGCTTTTGCGATCAAGATTTCTGCATCTTTAGCTACCGTTTCTTTATCATCCCCTAGTACGTCGAGATCATCCGCATATCCAAGAATTTGTATTACCCCATTGAGGGTAGCACCGGTCGGATTCGCCTGCACTTGCCTAACCACGTATTCTAAAACTAAGTTAAAAAGGACGCACGAAAGTGCATCGCCCTGTTTCAGGCCATCGCGGATCGAAAACTCTTCAGATAAACTACCGTTTACGCGTATTCTACCCTTACTGCCGCTTAAGCAAATTTCGATAAGTCTAACCAATTTTCTTGGCACACCCAAGAACTCTAGGATCCAGTACATTCGCGCGCGTATAATAGAGTCGTAAGCTTTTTTAAAATCGATAAATAGCTGATGTACTGCTTCATTAAATTCCCATTTCTTTTCTAACAGTTGTCTAATTGTAAACATTTGATCGCTTGTAGATCGGTTTCGGCGGAATCCACACTGGTAATCCCCAATGATTTCCTCGGCAAAAGGAGTTAGTCTACTTAGGATAACATTAGACAGAATATTGTAGCACGAAGGCACAAGTGAAATTCCCCGATAGTTGTTACAGTTAGTTTTATCGCCTTTTTTAAAGATGGGAATAATGATAGAGGTATTCCATTCTTTCGGCATGCGTTCTGTTTTTCAAACTGCGCGTATCAATTTACAAATTTGCCTTGTGAGGCAAGGGCCTCCATTTTTTATCAGTTCTGACGGTAGGTCATCGATGCCCGCGGCTTTGTTATTTTTCAACTTCTTTATGGCCATTTCTATTTCTATATCAGTAGGATCGTTAATTAATAGATCAGCAGTGTGGATTTCGCCGAGATTACCTTCAACGGGGGCTTCGCGTACATTTAATAGTTTATCGAAATAATCTTTCCATAAATTCAGTCTCTCTGTCGCATCGGCTACTAGATTGCCATTTTCGTCCCTCATTACTTCCGTTCTACTTTGAAAGCCTTTCCTTATAAAATTGATTCCCCTGTACATCTCACGCGGGTTATTTTGTTTATTATGCGCTTCTATTGCTAGTATTTTATTCTTTTCCCACTCCCTTTTCTTGGATCTATAGAGCCTATTTGTACTTTTGCTAATCTCGAGATATTTCTTATGTGTTTGATCGCACTTATTTTGTAAACTACTTAGTCTGGCCTTCCGACGTTTCTCAAACCAGAGTTTGCACTCTTCGTCAAACCATGGTTTGCTTTTGGTTACTTTCTTAAAACCTATCGTAAGTTTCGCGGCTGCCTTTATCGCCTTTTTCGTATTGCTCCACAGGGTTTCCGGGTCCTCCTCGTGATTATTGTTATCGTCTCTCTGTTCTTGGAGAGCGTCGAAACTATTAGAAATCTCAACTTGGTAATTTAATGTTTCTGTTGCTGTTTTGAACTTATCTATATTGAAACGAACTGTTGGCTCTGTGCGGCTTGTTTTCTTACTTAACGCTAGCCTAGATCTTAGTTTTACTATCACGAGAAAATGGTCTGAAGTTAAATCCGCTCCCCTATACGATCTTATATCGAGAATGTTTGTATGACGTCTTCTGTCAATTAGAACGTGATCAATCTGATTGTGAGTATTACCATCTGGTGATGTCCAGGTGGCCTTATGTATATTTTTATGCTTGAAATATGTGCTTTTGACAACGAGGTTCTTTGAAGCTGCAAAGTTTATTACTCTGGTTCCATTATCATTACTGACGTCATGCAAACTTTCTGATCCTATTGTAGGCCTATACATTGGTTCTTTTCCAATTTTCGCGTTGAAATCCCCCAATACTATTTTTGCGTTAAACGTTGAGAACTTGTCAAAAACCTGCTCGATTGTTTCATAAAAAAGATCTTTAGTCTCTTCGTCTTTGTCCTCGGTGGGGCAGTGCACATTGATTAATACGTGTTTGCTGAAATTACCCTTTAGTACAATGTATGATAACCGGTCGTTAATGAATTGCATGTCGATAAGTGCTTGCGAAATTCGTTTATTAATAAGAAAACCAGTCCCCAGTCTTTGCCCCTTAGCTCCTCCCCAGTGCAAAGTATAGTTATCCCTAGAAATTGACGCGAAATCGCCCGACCAGCAGGTTTCTTGAAGTGCTATTAAGTCAGTTTTGTATTCAATTGCTATCTTAATGAGTTCGCTAAATCGTCCAGTTTTTAGACTACGCGCGTTTAGAGTTCCCACCCTTAGATCTTT